>JAYESD010000001.1:286762581-287010402 GCA_036927565.1 Tuctoria greenei
ATTATATTATATTGACAACAATACACTATATGCATGAACAACGTGTACAAAAATTAAATACAATACACTATGTCGCGTGTGTTATCAACACTATACATTCATACAAACAAATATCATACTATAATACGCATTCATATTATATTGACAACAAAACAATCCAAATGTACGGTGGCAAAATCAATACCGAAGTCGCGAGGATCCGAGGACGACGGATCGGAGACGAAAAAGGCGAGAGCACCGAGCGTCGGCACGGCAAGGCGCCGTGCGGGAGCGGTGGAGGTCGCGGGCGGGGCGGGCTGGGAGCGAGGCAGGCGGCGGGCTGGGAGCGAGGCAGGCGGGCGGGGCGGCGCGAGGCTTTATAACTGGCAGACCGTCGTATGAGCCTCATACGACGGTTCGCCCGTGACCGCAAGTCGTATGAGGCTCATACGACGTTCGCTGCTGCCTCGTTTTCCGCGGCGACCGTTGGCCGCGTGGCAGCCACGTTGGACCATCGTATGAGCCCCATACGACATTCATTACGTCGTATGGGACTCATACGACGGTGGGTCAGATCTGCAAATTTTTTAAATCGACGGTTATTAATAAAATTTTGGATTAAAAATCGTATATTAAAAAAAATTCCAGGGGTAAACATGTCAATTCAGCTCTTCTAACCTCTCAGTTGAAACTGAATCAAAAAGACTAGCCAAACGATTTTAAAGTTATTTTGTTTAATGTTTTGAAACTGTTTCAAATTGAAACTGAAATTGTTTCTGATTCTGATCGAATCTGGAACTGTACCAAACGCACCCTAAGAGTTTATTTTAGAAAATCATAGAAAATCATTTTCAGCCATAGAATCACTTCACTAGAGAATCAGAAGTGAATCCAGAGAATTAGCTTTGTGAATCTGTGCCAAAGGGGGCCTAAGCAACTACCTATACTAGCCTATGTGGATGTGGCCAACGCTAAAGCATCCCACAATTCTCTACTAAGCAAACAAGCAATCATTATATAGCAAACAACACACCAAATAAATCACAACGCTTCCTGAGTGCCCCTATATGCTCTAAAGTATCCATTCTACCTAGGCTACGTCCTACGATCAACCTGTAGCTCTGATACCAATTTGTGACACCCGGTTCCGAAAAATGAACCAAGTGCAGTATATGTGTGCCCAGGATGTTTAACACACATACACAAGTGATTCACAAATGATAAGCAGACAATTACCACACATCAAATTATTAAATAAATACTTTTATTACAATATTCAATAATCCTCAAATTTACAACTCTAATGATCATTAATGATAATACTACTGTAGCGGAAATAATCTAATTAAGCAACTAAGCAAAATAAGCATATAGGGTAGTGCGGCTCCAAGCAACACCACAAGCAAAGCTGATGGTAGCACACAGCCTAGAATTCCTCATTAACATTGTGATACTTCCAATCCTGACCTGCAACTATTGGTGGGGGAATTGCAAGGGTGAGTACATATCATACTCAGCAAGTGTGGAAACATTATGAAGGCTAGTTTAACAAATGACGACAATAAATAAAGGCTAGTTTCTGAAAAGTACATTTAAAACTTGTAGAAAGCATTATACTATGTCTATGTGAAGTAATCCCATCATATCCCACATAATTAACACAATACGAAACCATAATCAATTATTCATCCATATACCAAATTATTATCATTATCATCATCCATTTTCATTTATCATTACTCAACCCATAATCATAACTATAACCATCCCAAATCTCAAGTTCCCTCTAATCATATAGGTCATCCAGGTGCTCTAAACCGGGAGCACGGCTATCATGATAGTTTTTAACACTCTGCAGAGGTTGTATCACTTTACCCACAAGTTCGTGATTTTATCATCCGTCGACGACTAAAGGAACCTCCCTTATGCCAATTACACTTCCTTAGGTGTATGGCCAAGATATCACAAAATAGCTTTTACAAAAGGACTACCAGCATGTATGGACCCACTGAAGTTTCACCGATGTCGATGCCTCCAACTGAGCACATCCTAAACCAAGGCCCCCCTCTTGTGCTGTTCGGATCCCAGGGAGTCCCGCCACTCATACAAACCCAATCCGACTCCCTTCCCTGCTCTTCCAAATGGTCTGTGCAATACTAGCAATACCCTAATTAATCAGCTACGCCGCACCCATATTTGGCCTCGTGATGGCACTGTAGTCCTGGCAACAAACATACAAAACAGACATTACAGTCAATAAATGCTCATATATTACTCAATATGCCATGTCATGCATGATTAATGCAATTGTGAGATAAAACATTTTAATGAGTTGCTATTAATGTTTACTAATTAGTTCTAATGGTTTTTAACAAGTTTAGACAGGTTTGGAATGGATTCGAGTCAAATTGGAATTTATTCAGCACCAAACAGATTTAGATGTCGGACAAGTCCTGTACCAGGGCCGAACTAGTCCGCCCTACGCAGAACCAGGGAGTTAGGATTTTCTTGATCTGCGAGAATTTGGAGTGGGGTTGAATTCACATAGTAAAGGGAAAGTAGAAGGTATACCACATGTTTAGAACTCTAAAGAACAAGAGTTTGGAGACAACACTTAAATCTTGACGATGTAGGATTGGTGATGAAAAGTTGAGGGTGAATTGGTAATGAAGAACGCAAAGCCGATGAAGATCTTGATTGCTTGATCCTTCTTCGTGATCTCATTCTCCTCCTTGCTGTTGGATCTCCCCTTGGTGGCGGCTCCCACGAACTAGGGTTTGTGGTACTTCAAAAGTGGAAAAGAGATGAGAAATTGGGGTATTGAGTTGTTTATATAGGAGTGGAGGTGTAGGGTTTGATGGATCTCGTGTTCAAAGCGGTGGAGGTCGTGTAGAGGTCCCACATGGGCTCTAAAAGGGTTAGACACGACGTTCTTGGGCCCAATTAAGGTAAATACCCAATAACAAGTCGTGGAAGAAAAGATTGAATCGGAGTCGCGAACACCGGACAAGTCCGCACTAGACTGGACTAGTCCGATATTAGACAGAGACAAAAACGAATAAGTTTGGCCAAAATTGGACAAGTCCGATTTTAGTCAGAGAGCAAAATGGACAAGTCCGGGGACTTGGCAAAATTTTCAAGGATGGGATTACCGAACGAGTCTTCAATGGACCGAACAAGTCCGAAACCGATACAGAGAGAAAAATGGACTAGTCCGCAGGGAAACGAACATGTTTGAAACGGGTTCAGAGAAAAATTTGGACTAGTCCAGAGCAGATCGGACAAGTCCGCACTTCTTAGACTTTTTAAGCGCGGTCTTACTTCTATCATTTTAATCTTGATCCTTTTATGTGGATTAGTGTTAAACATATTTAATGATGTATCCAATGCATGATGCATGAAAATGAGAGTGTTACAGATCGCCTCGGCGGGCATACCCATAGCTCGTTCCATCTGGCTCGGGCTTCAGGAGCAGTTCATTGGCAACCGGGAGACTCACGCTATGATTCTAAACGTCAATTTCTGCACGTCTGTCTAGGGTGACCTCTCCATCACCGACTATTGTCGTCGTATCAAGTCGATGACCGATGCACTCGGTGACTTGGGCGAGGTCGTCCTCGACCTCACTCTCGTCCTCACGACGCTTCGTGGGCTGAACGAGCGGTTCTCTCACATGATGTCCCTTCTCAAGTGACAGCACCCCTTTCTCATATTCGCCGAGGTCCGCAACGACCTCCAACTTGAGGAGATCGAGATGAAGTCCAAGCCAGGGAACGCCAATGCATTGGCGGCCACCTCCGTAGGTGCGAGATGTACCCCGTCTTCTTCATCATTCTGTGGTGCTCCTCCACGTGCTCCCGCTCCTGGTGGCCCTCCATCAAGCACTCCTACCTCCGGCGCTGCAGTCTCTAGCCCCTCATCTTCCAACCGAAGTTGAAACTGGCGTAATCAAAATAAGCGTAATTACACAAGTAATGGCAATGAATTTCCCACTCCGGGGAATCCATGGAACGGGACCCTGCAGCTTTGGGGTGGTGTTGCGCCTCGTCCCGGTCCTCCTCCAGGTTTCCCGGCACGTCCACGCGCACCGGCTCCTCCTCAGCAGGCTCTTCTGGCGCAAGGAGGACCCTACGGCACATCTGCTTATCAGCCACCAGGCCCCTGGACACCTGGCGACCTGACCATGCCATTCTACTATAACCCAACTACACCTGGCGGTAGTCAGACCGCCTCCTTCTACAGCGGTCAGATCGCGGCTTCTGGTGATCCAACTACCAGATCTTTGTATGGGGTAGCTTCCAACTACGTCACATCTTCTACAACATGGGATCAAAACGAGCTAGCTAACTCGTTCAACACCATGTCACTGACGACACCACCGTCCGCTGAATGGTATATGGACTCCGGCGCCGATAGCCACATATGCTCCTCCTCCGGTAACCTCTCCTCCTCCCACCCTCCTTCTTTTTCAACTCTTTCATCTATCGTTGTCTGTAATGGGTCATTGCTACCCATCACCTCCACGGGTCATACTTCTTTTTCCTACATCTGCTCGTACTTTACATTTGCATCGAGTTCTTGTGTCTCCTCACATAATTAAAAATTTGGTTTCTGTTCATCAGTTCACCTGATAACAATGTTTCCATTGAATTTGATCCGTTTGATATTTCTGTGAAAGATCTGGATACCAAGAACGTGAACGCCAAATGTAATAGTTCTGGGCAGCTCTACTCCATCTCCTTGCCGATGGTTTCTCCGCCACATGCCTTAGCCGCAGTCACCACACCATCTACGCTTTGGCATTGTCGTCTTGGTCATTTAGGTTTCGAGGTTTTTGTCTAGGTTATTTCCACAATGTAATAAACAGGAACTTGACACTTTTTGTCATGCCTGTCAGATTGGTCGTCACCCACGTCTTCCATTTTATCTATCAAATTCTCGTATTTCGAACAACTTCGATTTAATACATTGTGATCTATGGACATCTCTTATGCAAAGTGTTTCTGGTCACAAGTATTATCTAGTTGTTCTTGATGACTGCTCACATTATTCGTGGTCTTTTCCTCTACGCCTCAAATCCGACACTTTCCCGACCTTATGTATCCACTCAATTTGGCCTATTGATTAAAACCCCTAGAGAGCTGCATCAGGTTGGTCACGCTGCAAGTCGTAATATGCCCCCACATAGATGCGCATAGGCTTCAGTATGAGAGTCAAAACCTTCGCAGTTATGCAAAAAATCAATTATGTTGATGTCCTCTGACTCATCGTTTAAGGTAAAGTGAAACGATCAATTCTTAATGACTCAACACTTGATAGATAACAGGCGTCAGGTATGCTTTCCGAGTTACGAGGAAAAAAGAGGTCATGCGGATACACTTAGTACACGTGTGGAAACTAAGATATTAAGCCAAGGTCGTCAACCTCGAGTCAGTCATACCTATAGTCAAAATTTCAAGGACGGAACTGTGCCTCGGTTTGGCTCCCGTTCAGTAGCAACTGGATCCAAATCCCCTGAAGTAGAGGTCTAAGGCTATCCACACTGGTTGCATCTAAAACTGACCTCTAAAAGAATATTTTCACCTCTTTACAGTCACATCTAAAAGATTCCTAGGTGTACAGTTCATCTCTTTGCACTCCTGACCTCTAAATCTAACCTCTATATCAACCACCACATATTTAAAATTATTCCATTAATATCTTTTACATGAATAGCATTACTATAAATGTAATTAATTCGTTTTAAGTATGTACGTCATTTGGAAATTATAAAAAAGAACATGGGGCACACTCAAAGTGGAAAATTTCCATTTGGATAAGAACCAGAACAAAAAGTGACGCTGTCTTTGACCTCTGAGGGCTTCTTTGGGAGCTCGGGTAAAAAAACCCAGGGAAGCAAATTCCCAATGTGATTTATTGGGTGGAACTCTCTCCAGAGGTTTATATTTCCTGTGTCTATTTGAGAACAAGGGGATAGAAATCCGGAAATATAAAAAATGTCTAAAAATGAGAAAAGTCAAGCAAACTCAGAAAAAAATAATATACGGAAATGATGGGACTCATTATACATTCAGAAAAGAGATGGAAGTATGAGCAGTAATTACTGCATGTACAAAACACAAGATCAAAAAATAGAACTGTTTGATAATAGCGTAAACAATGTTCTCAGTTTTTTGACCCAGGCTCAATCCATAGCCATAGATCATGGCATTCCCCGCACAATATCCCTTGTATGCGTATCATTGAACAGCCTGCAAGCATCGTCGAGACTGCCACACTTGCAGTACATGCTCATAATTGACGTGCCCAGTCACACTCCTACCCGGTGGCAACTTCACGCACCACTGGTGAATCTGCCTCCCAAATCCAAGTGTAGACAGATTACTGCACCCAAGAAGCATGCTGCTTAACGTTGACGCGTTTGGCCACACAATATAGTCCTCAACCATGGCAGGTCAGGAGCGTGTTGTAGGAGATGGCGTCCGTGTGCGTGATCCGGTCGAACAGGTAGCGCGCGTCTGCCAGGTGGCCGGCAGCACGGTTGTACCCGGCCGGGAGGCAGTTGTAGGTGGTCGTGGTCCTGCGACGGGTCGAAGAGAAGGCCTCCTCGGCCCCAGCGAGGTCCCCGCGGCAGCACGGATCGGCGATGGCAGGCTCCTCAGCCTCAACAAGGTCCCTCCGGCAACACAGATTGGCGATGGCAAGCGAGCGCTGCGATGCGAAGTCAGGAGGAGGCAGACGACACGGAGTCTTGTGGGGACGTGGAGGGGGGAGCGACAAGTGGCGCGGTGGGAGGAGGCCGGCGGCGCGGCGACAGGGAGGCGACCGGCGGCACCAGGGGATGAGAAGAAGTGAGCGTCGGGATGAGGATGGATAGACGCGAGCGTCGAGGATGGGTTTTCCACCCCGACCTGGTGAGGCCGGGGCGGAAAGCCCGGTGTTTCCGCGTGGATCAGGCCGGAGTTATGGGCTGCCAAGTGCACCTCAGGAAATTGTTGATCCGTGGATTTCTGAGCTTGGGATTGGGCTGGGATCCCTCCGGGATCTTGGGCTACCAAAGGAGGCCTGATGCTGTGAAGATTCCCATGCTGTTAAGTGAAAAAATTTCTTCGGACAACAAAACATACAAGCTTTGGGGAAGTCCAAGTGCGCAGACGAAAACAGACTGCCTCGGGAGCTATGCGGTCGATCGTGATTCACTCTTTATTTTGCGGTCTTCGTCTGTGGACTGTAGCGACCTCCTGTTTTGAGGTGTGGATACAGATGTTCGGTGTGGGAAATTTTTAGGCCTTGAACGGTAAAACATGATGTTTTTCCAGTCGAGGCTCGGTATCCGGTGTGGATAGCCTAAATGCAGAGAATGAACAGTGATCAGAATTTGTTGCATCTTGGACCGTTGAATGAACATTCAGCGTCCTATATTTGATGCTACAGTACGTGTAAATAGCAAAAAAAATGAGTACAATTAAACTGGGGTACTATTTGTACAGTACTGCTACAATACTACATCATATTACTGTTCACCATCTCACAATTTACAGTGCACAATGCTACATCTATCTGAATTTGTTGAACCACAGCGTAGAAACTCCACTGCAACGCATGCAGTGACGGCCATGCCACGGAAGAGGGGTAACAATTCTTACGCATGAATGCGACAGTCTCGTAGTTTCAGAGACTCCTCGTCTTACAGAGTTTGTGACTTTGTGGACACCGGCTAAGGCTACTTTAAGCCATCAAAATTTTTAGAAATAACATGTGTCGAAGAAATAACATGTGTTGAAGAGAGGAACATAAAAATCCAGCTGACTGAGCCCTGAAGTAGCACCAAGCAACAAATCCCATTAACAGATGACACGAGATTCAGACAATCATTCTGCATAAATCTGTTTCATTCCATCAGAGGAAGATTAGGATTGTTTCCTATACAAAATGGGCAGCAGGATTTACGCCAGCCAAAAGGTTAAGACATCTACTGGAACATGTACAACAGTGAGAGGGCTACCAAAGGGAGTCCAATTAATCAAATTGGAGCCGTCGTCGAAGAGACTTGGGTTGGTCCTGGCTGAGGTCCGTATCTGAGGATTTTCTTGAGCTCGCCTTCGCTGTGGAACTTTCTCCAGCCGGCTGCTTCCCAGATTCAATGCTCGGCCCTTTTGTTGAGCGGTAGAATTCCTTGATACTACGTTGAACACCACTAGGCCTTGGACCTTCTGGTGTTCCCAACGTGCTATTTGGTAACTTCGATTTGGATTTCCGCGCTCTTGATTTCACTTCTTTCAGCCTCTGCAACAGTGAAGTCGATATGTTAGCTGCAGTGAACAGAATACTGCAGTGGTTGTTGTTCACACAGTCAGTAAGTGTTGAATGCTGAGATATAAGCAAGGTAGTTTCTTCTGTACAAATCACACAAAAAGACTGCATATTGGGTATATGTATTAGATAATAAATTAAACACATAAACCTAAACATGACAAACATTTCTAAAACAAAAAGTGTCATGCATATTTTAATCACTGCAGTAAAGATAGTATGCAATCCCCACCTGTTCTTCCTGAAACCTCTTTGCTTCCTTGGGAAATGCAGCACTGACAAGTTGAATGTCTTCATCAGTCAATAGAAAGGAGCAACTATCATCAGTAAGCACTTGTGGAACATCTGGCTCATCTAACAACTCAGGAGACTCAGAAGCCATTGTGGTCTCTTCCTCCTCGTCATCATCTAAATTTACTACCTCCTCATTCATCTCCCCTTCCATCTCTGACTTCTTGGTAGATACGCTGGAAATCATTCCACGAGTAGCTCTCTTCCATTTGACCAAGTAATAAGGGTAACCATACCTTATTTTAATCCGTTGAATTGAATGGAATTCATACTGATCATAAAGAAGCAAAGGTGTATCGGGTGATGATGCCATCTCACGTAGATATATGGTTGATAGCATAGGAAGCATTGTTTGTCGAATATAAGATGGTTCCCAGTTCTGCTTATATGTTAGGAAGTCAACCAAAGCTTCAACATCAGGTTTGTTCCAAATAAGAAAGGGAACACCATTCTCTGCAAACAGGATGATAAGTTGCACTAAGAAGATATCAACAAGGTCCCAAAGAGGGGGTGTCAAAACAGAAACAACAAGCATGTAAAAGGCAGTATTTCTTATTCTAAATTTCTAATGCCTTGTTCCATACTGATTTTACCTTTATCCAAATTGTTGTCACTTAAATACAATTTAATGATCTCCTCATTTGGAAAATTTGTCTCGGCGGCTATTCTTTTGCAGACCTTGATTTGCCAGTTTTCATTTCTTCTCTGCTCCTTCAGATTCCGTGCCTGACATTCATATTACATAACAAAATTACAGTTAATATTGAGACAAGCTTCACCATAATCTATATATAAGATCTTACAAACAGAAAGCATCAAATCAATAAAATATGGTTAAATATACAAAACCAATAGCCTATGGGCACAAGAACAAGAGTGTGTGCATCTGAAATTGATGTCACAAAACTTCAAAAGCTCAAAGGGCCTCTGAGAAAAATAATATCTCAAAAAATGCTATACTAACAAAAAAAGAGGCTACCTCGTCACAACTAGAACATTCACATTTGAAACCAGCTGGCTTTTCCATGCAATTCTCTAACGCTTCCACCAAGCAATAATTACACCCAACTTTGATATGATTTTTCTTGCTGCCCAGGTGACCACAATGTGAGCAGTGTGGCAATCTCGCAACTGGACTTTTCCCAGACGGTGATGGGAGGTCATCAATATGTGGTTTGTCTAATCCTTCAGCAAATGGGTACATCTCTTTACCTATTTCATATAACCTGCAGAATTGTAATAAGACGGTAACTTCAGAAATGCAGTTCCGAGAAGATCATCCAGGCAGAAAAGAATAAAAGAACTTCACATTAAGTAGGAGACATACTTTTCTAGAATGCTATCTTCATCAAATAACTGCACGAACCGAAGTGCAGTCTCAACACCAAAACCAGGCACTCCATGCAAATCATGATCACTGCCAATAAGAAGAGCCATGGCTACCATTTGTTTCCTCTTTAATCCAAGGCCAGACTCAATGTCAGCTATGTGGTAGCACTCAAAAGGATCCTGCAGAAAAGTTGCTCGATTGTGACACCATGGCAGAGAAAAATGACACGAAAAGGAAGTGTTGCCACAGATCTACAATAAAATGCTTACCTTACTATTAGATCGTAGGGTCTTTATTACAGTCTTAGCTCCAAAGAGGAAAGCATCACTGTCTGCTGTTATGCAAGCATCTACATGACCTTCTTTATTCAACTGAGCGCAAAGGGCTTCAGCTTCACCATTAGCCCGCAATATAGGCATTCCAAGATATTCAAGCATTTCCTAGAAGTTTCAGAAAATTGACCAAGGTTACAGACAGAAAATATATTTACATGAAGCAGCATTATCTCATACATTGCTTCTTTATGACAAATATGAATTCATTTAAATCATTGGATTAGCATAAGGGCTTAAGCCTTAAAGCATGGCTTCTCATGTACCTAGCAATAAGCAAGAAATGGAAGGTACATAGGTCATAGTGTTGACGAGAATGAGAGGCTAGGTGGTTTGTGAATCTCCTGATTGGTTTGAGGAACAAGATGGTCCGCAAACCTCAATAATTGAACACAGGGTTGCACACAGGAACACATCATTGCCAGATTACGGGAACTCACCACGCACTCCTCTACAGATCGCGTGAAGGCAGCATTCCTCCCTTTCACTGGCGCAGCAGCCGCACTGGAACCCGCTTCCGCCTCCGTTCTCGGCAACGCGGACAGGTCCACCCCGGAGCCTCGGAAGAAGCGCGCAGCCCTCGCCTGCGACTTAAGTGGCGATGGGTCGCCGTCCACCACAAACACCGGGAAAGCACCCATCTGCGCAGTAAATGCAGACACGAAGCAATGGAATGTGTGAATCCAGCTCGCAATACTGAACCCAGGCCCTGAAGAAATCGAGAAACTAAGCAACAGCAGTGACTAAACCTCAACAAGATTAAACCTTTGCGAGGACAAAACAGCATCTACAGAATGCAGAATCGCATGAGCGCGGGACAGGGAGCTACACACTCGGCGAGATCAAGAAACAGGCAAAAACAAACTCATGCCTTCAGAATGGGGAGCGGAACCGCGGTATGGGGGGCAGCGGGATTGGGAAGGAAGGGGGGAACCAACCAACCTTGGCGAAGAGGGAGAGGGTGCGGAAGAAGGTGGTCCGGAGGTGGGGCCTCCGCGCCTGGGGCAAGCGTGCCCGAATGGCAGTGCTATGGGAGACAATCCAGAAGGAGAGGTCGACGGCGACGCGGCGGCCGCGGAGGTACCCCGCGTCCTCATGCCTCGCGTAGGGCTTCAGGAGATCCCAGAAGCTTCCCCCCACGCCCATCTCTCTCTCAATCTCTCTCCCGCCGGCGTCAGGCTCGGCGGGGGCGGATGGTTTCGGGTAAGAGATTCGCCGGCGCGCCGGCGGTCGTAGTCTCGGCAACCTGCGGGACTCGACGCGGCTAGTGGGCTGCCTCGTGCACTCGTGGGTTGGGTTTCCCGTTAACCAGCGGGCCCCCGTCTAGCCAATGCGGAACAAGTGGGCCGACCGCATCGATCCTTTTTTGTTCTTTTTTTTTTTTTTTGGTAATGACTACATAACACTTAGCTATTTTAGTTTTAGTTTCAGTAAATTTTTTGGGCTGACCAGAAATTGACACTTACTCCCTTCGGATATTTTTATTTATCACTAGTTAGTTCAAAAATGAACTAGCTGATAACAAATAAAAAAATCCGAAAGTGGTAATTGGGGTTAGTCTGTTGGACGGGTTTGAGGTATATAAAAATCTTGACCGAAAAATCGAAACAAAAAGGAAACTAAAACCGGAATAAAAAAGACCAACATACTGGATGTAATAACAATACAAGAATTTTGGGTTTGATACCACCCTTGTACTTGAATGCCCGAACGGTGGATAACTTCAGCAAAACTTTTTTGCTTATGATTAATAGATTTACTTTATATAGTTTCCTATCTCAAACATGAATCTTATTTTTTCCCTGCTTCCACTGATTTTCATTTCAGAATCGATTGAAGAATAAAATGACAAAGGAAAGTTAAACGCAAGATTGATAACTTTCTATGTCTGTGTCGCAGGCTAGCAAGTTCAATAAGAGTTAAAATTAAATTATAGTATGCAAACTATGAAGAATTGAAAAATTTATATTTTATTTGTGAGTTGTGTGTAAAGCTGCGAGAATGAATCGTCTATTTGTGATTTATCATCAATAAACTTATAATTTATTGTCTAGTGATAATTAATTTCATAAATAGTATTGAACTTGTATTGAAAGTGTGAGATGTGTACAATGTAAACTTAGATATTTCATGTAAGACTGACCTGAAATTTATGTATCCAAAATTTTCGAATATCCAATAATTTTACAATATTTTGAGTAATTATTTTTACAAATAATTTTTTAAAAAAAGAAAAAAAAATCAAAATATCCGGACCAAAAGATCGGTAGGCTGAATGCTCGGTTCTACACAAGAGGACCCCAGACCCCACAAGTTCACAAGTAGTCAAGTACAACACATCCTGGAAGAGAAGTACCATTTCATCTTCCTCATGCTGAACCTCGTGACCATATTCCTATACATGGTCAACACGATTCATTTCGTCTCAACCGCAGACTACGTAACTAGCCTCACAAGTAGTCAAGTACAGCACATCCTGGAAGAGAAGTACCATTTCATCTTCCTCATGCTGAACCTCGTGACTATATTTCTGTACATGGTCAACACGAACTTCATTTTGTCTCAACCGCAGACTACGTAACTAGCCTCGTCGTCACCATCGGGTCCATAGTGATCACGCACGTCATAGTGATCATGCACGTCTTATCAATCTCTTTCAGCGCATAGTCCAACAGGTCATACTTCAGGCTGCTGTTGTTCAGCAGCGTGGTGCTTCTTCTAGGCAATGGTTTGTATGCGTTCACTACTATAAAAAGTATTTTCGCAGGTGCCTCCTAATTTTTTACAAGCAGGTCCGTAAAAAATCCTCCTGTTATAATAACATATCACAAGCGGTTTGTAACTAAAATCCGCCTGTGAAAAAAGATGGATTATCACAGACGGTTGGTGGTACAAACTGTCTGTGATAATGGTGACTTCTGATTCGTTGTAGGTTGCTTATCGATTCAACGACCCACACCTTACATCACACGAATCGCACCTCCTCCATCTTTATTAGCAGGATGAGCTCTACGGCGGCCTCGATTGCGTTGCGGCCACGCTCAAGGTCCATTGTGGTCTGGAGTGAGTGTGAAAGCATCTAGGCCCCTATGAGGTATAGTTTCGGTGATTAATGACAACCGTTGGATATCACTAATGAGTTTGTGGATGCAAGGTCTCTCGTATAACTCATCACACTTAATGGACTCTATATTTATATCATCTACTGCTCATTGGATACAATTGGAGACCCCTCAACAAATTATTTTACGAGGTCAATCGATTTTTATAAAGACTAAAAGAAAAGGCACATATGTCAAAATCATTCCATCGAAATTGACAGCACTCAAGACTTGGTCATCATTAGAAGAACATTTCAAACCAATGTCTAAGAGGTCACTCGAACAAATTCCAAAAGAATCACTTAGAACAACTCGAAGCAGACAAAATCAACTCACCGGATCAACCGATGTATCCAGAAAACATTACATCGGTCGAGTTGGCTCAACAACAGAAAAAGACCTCAGACTTGAGTATACACCAGATCATCCGATGATGAAGCAAGTGTTACATCGGTCGATCATTCCAGTACGCAGTTTCCCTGGACCAAGTGTAACACCGGACCATCCGATGTACAATTATAACACATCGGTCAATCACTCCAGTAAGCATTATTTCTGGACCATTCTGGATCAAGTGTCACCGGATTATCCGATGTACAGGTGTATACAACATCGGCCGATCAACGGTCATATCTGACACAGTGACATCAACTAATTTGTATTCGACCGATGACAACTGAAGGGAGGGCATTGGATCATCCGGTGTTTGTAGAACAGTGATGTCAGCCTACTTTTCCAACAGCTATCTCGTGAAAGTTGGCTATTTATACCCCTTCAACCAGTCATTTCGACAAGTCTTGATGCCCAGAACTACTCTACACATTACCAAGCATTCAAGACGTTGAGTTACCACTTCCACATCATTTACACCACTTTTACACCAAGAGATAGGCTAGAACTTGCTAGAGATGATGCTTGTGTGCTTCAATTCTTAGTGATTGGAGTCTCTAATCTAGTGAGAGCTGTAAGGGAGTGTCTCTTGGTGATTGCATTCACCGTGTAACAGTCGGTGATTGGAGAGAACCTTCCGGAGCTTTCCAAGTCGGTTGTGGAAGCCCGGAAGATCAAACTTGTACAAGGCTTGAGCTCCACCTTGCCGAAGATGGCGAACGGAGACCTTTAGTGAAGATCATTGGTCTCAGTGACTTGGGAGTGGTTATACCCTTTGGTGGGTGCCACAACGTGGATGTAGGAAGGTCTTGATGATCTTGCCGAACCACGGGATAAATCACCGTGTCTTCGTGTCTCCTCGGGAGTTTGCACACTTTTCCTTCCCGTTACACTTATGCATTTCATATACCGCAAAATTATTATTCACTTGAATGCATAGGTTGTTTGCATAGGGAATTGGGCTTTTAGTAGTTAAGTTTTTATTGCTTAAATTTTTGAAAAGAAGCCCAATTCACCCCCCTCTTGGGCATTCGATCCTTATAGAGTGTTTGTTGTGTTAGGAGATGTGTTAAACCGATTGATTTGTAACCTGCATATTTATGTTGCACCACATTTTGATGTAACGATTGTTTCTCTTTGAAGTTAAATGAAATTCTATTTGGACTATTTCAGTCATATCACCAGGTTTAGTTCCTCCATTTCTCCTTCCTACAAAGGTATAAGTGTATATATAACCTTATTTCAACAGACGATTTTTAACTTTAAACCGCTTGTAAAAATGCATTTTCACAGACAATTTTTAATTATAAACCGCTTGTGAAAATGCATTTTCACAAGCGGTTGACAGTAACCGCTTGTAAAAATGCATTTTCTCAGACGGTTTCTGTTGCCGCCTGCGATAATTGACTATTTTCACAGGCTCTTCGTTTCAGGCGGTTTTGAAAACCGCGTGTGATAATACGTTTGGAGACGCATAAGATGAAGCATATTGTAGTAGTAGTTGGCATATGATTTTGACGTACTCCCTTCTTCTTGGCTGACTTCTTTGTGGGTATGCACTCACGGACCAGAGTTTTTTTTTTAAAAAAAAGAAACAACTAATGTGCTATAATCTTTGCATCACCATCTCTCATGTAACAAGTAACTTTTAATTCTAAACAAATGTAGCCTCGTGTCTATCGTTGAAAAGGCACTAGTGATAATTGTACATTTTTGATAGAAACATCAAGACGGTTTGAAGCAGACCTCTTTTCATGCACCAATATGAATGTGTGATCTACAATCAAAAGTCAGAGGACGTCAAAATCTGTGGTTCTCAAATAATGCCCCGTTTGAAGAAAAATAACCACATTGAGCAAACTAGAGTGATCCAAACATATCAGTAAAAGATTTGGCCAAATCACACAAACACACAAAAAAAAATTTGGCCAAAGTCAAAATCGTCTTAACTTTGACAGTCAATAGCAAACAAGTTATAAAGATTTATAAATTTGATATTAACAAATCAATCCTGAAATAAACTATAATTTTTGTGTTATTAACTTACACTAACAGTTAAAGTCAAGAAGTCTTGACATAGGACAGACTCAAAAGTAGCTATATTCTGGACTAGTAGAGAACATTTGGTTGCACACAAAATTTGATACGTTTGCTGCAACATCTTGCACATACAAACTTATAAACATCTTAGGTTTCCACAAAATCACGCTCAAATTGCATAATTATGTTTTCTTAAGCAAAAAAAGAAAGCAATGGACAATAAGCATGCATGGATATTAAAATAGATCTGTCAGCTCAGTACAAAGATTGAAAATACTAATTTCATTCATCCGAAAAATAGCATTTTTGATTTTTTTTATTCACATTTACAACATATCATAGCTATTAGAATGTTTTCTACCGAACAAACAGAATCCTATTACCAGATGGGACAGTTTAAGTGAAAAACACGATAATCTAAGATGAAGATCATGTGGTCGTAAATAATTTTTATCTAATTACATCAAAAAACTGATTGCATTCTAGTTGTTCTCATCTATTTGAATGTTTTCTCTCTGTAAGGATAGAACAAAAAGTACCTTGTTGCACCAAAGCCCAGCACCAAAGAACATGGTGCAAACCATCCGGAAGAGGAAAAGGGACAATTCCTCTGTTCCCACCTGCCCGCGAGGCCGCGAGTCTGCCCCACCACGCCCCACCACCCGTCCGCCCCCAGATCTCGCCCCCGCGCGCGCCGATCACCCGGCGGGGAGCGGAGCATGGCGTCCGCGGCGGTAGTGGACGCGGGCGACGCGCCGGAGCCCGCGGTGCGGAACCTCCTCGAGCAGGACACTCTCAAGTGGGTCTTCGTCGGCGGCAAGGGCGGCGTCGGCAAGACCACCTGCAGCTCCATCCTCTCTGTCCTCCTCGCCTCCGCCCGCCAGTCCGTTCTCGTCATCTCCACCGACCCCGCCCACAACCTCAGCGACGCCTTCCAGCAGCGCTTCACCAAGTTCCCCACCCTCGTCCGCGGCTTCTCCAACCTCTACGCCATGGTGAGCCAAACCAAAAGTCGATTTATCCTCTTCCCGCCTCGTACGGCTCAAATCAGCTCTCTTACCTCTTGATTTCGTCCAATTCGGTGCTGTTTACGAGGATTGGATGAGCAGGCTGGCTAGGGTGGTGTGGTGCCGTTGCAGTGCAATAGGAGAGGCAGTATGCGAGTAGAAAAGTCTTTCATTGCCCATAAGTTGCTATGTATGGAGGTGTTTAGACAGAGACAGCATGCATTGGGTGCTCCTCCAGGCTATTCGAATTAGAAAGTTACTGGTAGTCTGGGTTTTTGCTATTACTTAGTGTGGTGGTGGGTCACTGCTGATGCCCCACTGGGTCGTTGCTTACTGAGTCATAGAGCCCGTAGGCCATAGGTTCATGGAACTTTCCGTGTGCTTGTTCCTCTTCTGCTGGAATAATATGGTGCTGATTTAGCACCATGTTATTTTGCTGTGTTATTTTATTTTTTGAACATGGTGCTGCTGCTTGAATAACACAGGACTCTATTTTGAGTTGTTGATGATGCAAGTTGAAGATTAGGTGGGTGACCTGGTGTTTTCTTATGTATATGTTCTGCTGATGTTAACAGAAAATACACCCAATATGTTGCAATTACACCTAAAATATGTTCCACTTGGGTAGTAGAAATTAAGTATACAATGACGCATGTGATTTTATATTTTTTCCTTTTCAGTTTTTGCTGTACTTCCATTCATGTCGACAATTATACTGTTAGAAAAGTTCCAACAAGTTGCCTCCATTCCTTCATATGCTATAATGCTAGTTACATTATTTTAACTAGTTTTATTTGAACTCATTGTATACTGTTAGAATTACTTGAACAAGTTATTCTTTGAAAGATAGCTTGGCTCATTTTATTACAAATGGTGTTTTGGCTCAGAACCCTCGTTTTAAAAATATTTGCAGGAAATTGATCCAAAGGTAGAAAATGATGATCTATCCAGCGAAGGAATGGAGGGATTCCTTTCAGAGCTAACAAATGCAATCCCAGGAGTGGATGAAGCTATGAGTTTTGCTGAAATGCTAAAGTAATGCTCTCTATTCCAGTGTTTGCTATTCTTCCCATTATGACCAGTAACTTTCAGAAGCTCAATTTACTAATTTAGTAGTCAAGTTGCTCACCTTTTCTTTCAAATTTCCGGTTTCAGTCCAAGAAATCGTGCAATTAAATCATTACTATCCTCAACAATGTGTTGAGTGGTTGTATAATTATTATTCTCAATAGAATTTACAACAAGCTATATTGTCTTGTGTACTTCTGACCTCTAGCGACTATTTGAATACAATGTTTTTTCCCCTTATTGTAGGTTAGTCCAAACAATGGATTACTCTGTTGTGGTTTTTGATACTGCTCCTACAGGGCATACATTACGGCTGCTGCAGTTCCCAGCAACCCTAGAGAAGGGTCTCGAGAAAATGATGGAGTTAAAAAATAGATTTGGTGGTCTGTTGGATCAGGTATTCTTTATACATTTCAAGATACTAGAGACTTACAGTTTTCTGCAAGTCGTTAGGGCATATCTCCATGTCTTTTGTTATTTGACAGATGCTAACCCACCCTTTCAGCAAACAACCTGTTATCATACAAATAAATTGATCATGGCTATGTCTTGTATAAAGTATAAACTATAGCAAATGGAGGAAACTTGCGTTCTGCTTCCAAGACTGTGATGGACATTCATACCCAGAAAAATGTTTCCATGTTTTTAAATGAGATGATATGATGTTCATATGGTAATATTGAAGCTAAATAATCATATGCACATGAAGCAAACTTTTGCAACTACAAATCTTATCTAAACCTGCCTATATGGAAGCCATCAAGTAGCTAAAAAACCATAATGAATCAATTTTTGCAGGCCACTCGATTATTTGGTCTTGGTGATGACCTGAATGAGGACACAATGCTTGGGAGACTCGAGGGTATGAAGGATGTGATCGAGCAAGTGAATAAACAATTTAAAGATCCAGTAAGATTGCTGACCTTGTAGAGAAGCAGAGATGTTATTTTATCTACGCATAAAATGGGCTATTTTATGATTTCCAATGAGGATTGTTTTATTTGCCCCTAGGAATCGTTCACAGTTAGGTGAAATTTTGTGATTTACAATGAGGATTTTTTTTGGCCCCTTGGAATTGTTAACAATTATGCGTTGGCGATCTTAATAAAATTTAATCAAATTTGATGATGAAGGGCACAGGTCTAGAACTGCAACTTGATTCACAGTACATGCCCATAACTAAGTATATAATTACTTAACAGAGCAAAGCCCACCAGCTGCTTTCTTTGTTAGCATCAATGGGATAACTTATTCACTAGTCCAATTTAAGCACATGAAGTTAAACAATCGGGTACCATTTCTACTCTTGGATGTCTATTGCTGTGCTTCTCTCTACATTATTGAAACACCCCATACTGAAGATAGTAATAACCCCGTTTGATTTTATTTAATTTTGTTTTCCTTCTCAGGACTTGACAACTTTTGTATGTGTTTGTATCCCGGAATTTCTTTCATTGTATGAAACGGAGAGATTGGTGCAAGAGTTAGCAAAATTTGAGATTGACTCACACAATATTATCATCAATCAAGTTATTTTTGACGAGGAAGGTTAGTGCAGAATCACCTTATTGTGTCAAACTTCATTGAAGATTTCTTGTAAGTGTAGAATAACCATATTCACATTAGCATTTTACAATAACTTCAGGCAAGGATTCATGCTCTCATGAACTCTGGCTAAAAGGCTCAGAGATCCTCTATTTCAGAAAAAATCGGAACAGTGAACAAAAGAAATATTTATTCGTGGCAAGTTCTTTCTCTATTGTTCCACTATACTGATTTTATTATTGCTTGCAGCTGTTGAGTCAAAACTGCTAAAGGCACGTATAAAAATGCAACAGAAATATATTGATCAGTTCCATATGTTATATGATGATTTCAACATCACGAAACTGCCCTTGCTCCCAGAGGAGGTAAGTAATCCGCTGTATTACTCACTCATTTGCACCTGCATGATATTTGTCAGTGCCTGAAGATTCATTCTTCAGGTATGTGGTGTTCAAGCACTCCAAAACTTTTCCCGACACTTCCTTACACCATACAAGCCCGCTTTAAAGAGGGGCACAGTAGAGGAGCTGGAAGAGAGAGTATCTATACTGAAATCAGCCCTGCAAGAAGCTGAGACAGAATTAGATAGAGTTAGGAAAGGAAAGCAGACAGCATGATCCTTTTCTTGACATGTATAAGGTGTGTGGATCTCAACAGGAACCATGAAGGAAATTGAAGTAGAGAGGAAGAGTTATTTTTGGTGTCATTACACACTTGTTTTCATATTCATGTTTTTTTCCAATCATAACGTTTAGATTTGTAACAGATGTTGGTAGTGAGGTGTACAATTAGCACGATATATAGATATTATGTGTTCTCCAGTTATTTCCATGTCTTGAGTAGTTGAGTTCCAGAATATAGGATCCGTTCTCCAGGTACAATTTGGTGGAGAGATGTATTTTTTATAGATGAAAAAGAGAGATTGAATTTTAAGAGGTGCCTTGGGTCTGGCTGTCGCTGATTCTACTCGTCTCCAAATGATGTAAATGCATTACTTTGTTTCATTGGGTTGCCCTCTTTCTGGTTGATTATTATTCCTTTCGGATCTTTTTGTTTGGAACTAGCCGATGACAAATAAAAAGATCCGAAAGGAGTATTTGATCCAAGAATGGATCTTGGAGAACTGTTAGAATTGAAAATACATGTCGCGTGATTATGGAAGACTCATCCAAGAGATGCTTGCATGAGATATTTTTAAAAGAGATAAACTTGTTAGCTTTTAAATCTAGCCCACCTAATGTGCTTGAGATAAAGACTTGATTGTTGTACGCCAAGAGATGCTTGCAAGAAGTTTGAGAACCGTTTAAAAAATCAGTGAAGCTGTGTCAAATTTACTTTTAGAAGTGACTCTTGATTAATTATCTGAAATGTGCTAAGAGGTTGGGAGTTAAAAAATGGCTTCTCTTGACTTTGTGAATTGATTTTGTCTTGATTTTAAGGGTCTATTTAGTACTCTCTCCAGTATCAAAATAATTGTCGTTTTAGACAAACAAAATAATTAAAAAAGAACTGACTGTAGCTGCCGGAGAGAGTAGGAAGTATAGAAAAATAGTTTTAACTCTGTATTATCTATAAAAAGTTATCTGTTTAGTGTTTAGTAGGGCTTTAGATTTTGTCTTGATTTGATTGTAAGGATCTGTTTAGCAGGGCTTTATATGACGGCAAAATAGTTTTAACTCTGGCTTGTCTTGACTTATCTGCATAATCTAAAAATCTGTGGCAAAACAATTTACTGTTTTCTTCTGAAATGGATTATAGATGTCATTGTTAAATAACTCTAGTGGGAGGATAAGCCATGAAAAGCTAGTGTTTGCACCTCATCCATCATAGTACAAATTGGAAAATAGATTATGAGTGCTTATAGGCATAATATATTATTATATTCTGAGTTATATGTACCATAAATATTATGCCATAATCTGCTATAACGTTAAGCAGAAACAACTACATAATCCTTATCGAACAGGCCTTAAGAATTTATTCTAGAGAATAAAAGAGAATCACTTTCAGTAGACTGTTATAAGAATCAGATTCTTTCGGACAACCACTTCTAGAAAAGCTCTGCGAAAGAGGGTACCAACAGTTTTCGCCGTTCCACTTCTGTCAATTTTTTGGAATTCTGCTATCACTTTTCGAAGAGGAAGCTCATGAGAGTCACAAAGTCTGAAAGTATTTTCCCAGGCTAGTTTATAGCAACGAAGAAAAAAAATATAAAAAATATAATCTAAAAGAAACCAGAATGTCAACACATAATTTCACAGGTCAGATTAATACAACGCACATAAAAATAGGAATAGCTGATGTAGGGAGAACAGCTGGCATAACATAATTATTTGAGAAAGCACACTAGGCTAGAGGAAATGCTAACCCTATGCATATCAAAGTAGAGAGCACGATCAGGAGCCATGCAGGCGACCTAGGAGTTCATAGCATGCCACTAGTGGCCATTTGCCAAGCCGTTGCAGCACTTGGCTTTGCTTCCCATAGTTTCATCGATTGGCTTCTGCTCATAGAACCTCCGGTACATGGAGTCAACTCTGGTGAGGTAGAATGTGCCTGGCGGCAGCAGGCTTGTGTCTTTGTTCGTCTCGAAATCCTTTGCGCCGTATCGATGCTCCATAAGCTTCAGCGTCTCGACAAATTTCTCAGGCAAGACCTGGTTACACGGTTCAGGAGAAAATACGTCAGTATGTTAAGACATACATTAAGACATACTAAAGGAGCATATACGCCTATAATTAGCGAATGACTATGTAGAGTATCGCTTACCTCATGTCTTGACTGAAGCTTCTCTGTGACATCAAGCACTGAAGCAATGTTTGATAAACTAAAGGAACCCTGGCCATTGTTTAGCCTCAATGAAAACATAGTGGATGTCAAGCCACTGCCATAAGAGAACATAACGATTCTTTGGCCACCCTGTAACAGTAAACATAGCCAGCTATCAGGATCCAAGCACGACAGATATGAAATGTTATGGCAAAGAATAAAATTTACAGAACTCACCAGACTCTCATGCTTGTTGAATAGCACGGACGCCAATGCAGCATAAAGGGACGCAGTATACATGTTACCAATTTGTTTTGGAAGCAGAGTGGACGGCTGCACTTTGATGTCATACAAGCTCTTTGCAACTTGTTGTGAGGCCTGGAAAATTTAGAGGAAAATACCCCATCAGATAATCAACCACATGACAATCCCACATAATTGTAACAGACCTTTTCCAAGTCGCGACTCTGATAGCTCTCTTCACCAGTCAAGTTGGAAAATGGCTGGAGCTTTTCTTTAGCATCATCATCAACAGAACTAGTGCAAAGAAATTTGAAAATTCTTCAGGAATTGAACACTAACATATTATTTCCAATGTCAAATCTGAAAGGAATTATACCAGAACAGGGGTAAAGTAAACTAAAAAAATTCAGACCTGCAATTGCGCAAGAAGTCATTGTAATAAATTCTAGCAAAACTCTTCTGCACAAGCTGTGATAACAGAAGCAGGTATGAGCAAATCGCACACACTAAGCCAGAATAGAGCAGTAAACTTTTGTAGCGTTATTCATTAAAATGACCACTTGTTTCCCTTCCAAAAAAAAAAGACCACATATTCACTTATTTGCACCATACCTTGTTGTATGGAGAATGGAAGACAAAATATTCTGCATCAGACATTGAGAACTGCTTTCCCATAAGCTTCTCATATCTATTTCAAAAATTACAGTGGGTGCAGAAGAAATTGTTATTTGGTGATGAGCAAATATGATCACATTAATGAAAAGAATAGAGGCAGAGCAACTCACTTGTTGCAGAACTGTCTATAGCATGAGTCAAGAGCCATCAAATAGCATGTTTGGGATAGTTTACCATCAACAACCTGAAATGAATATGCTTTTTCATTATTGTCTCAACAAACATGCCATCCACCAGGGAGGAAAGAAATTGTCCCGTTATGCTAAGAGAAGGGGCTTAAGTTTAGACAATATTAATGGCTTAGGGATCCACAAACTAACCGGATATTCACTTGCAAGATCAGGCTTGTAAAAATCGTAAACATGGGCCATGTGAGAAGCTCTATATTTACTCTCAAATGAAATGGGAGCATTAGGGCCAATGAGCATTGCAATAGCAGCAGCACCCCCGGTTGGACGAGCTGGCCCTTCCGCATAAACCTGAACAACACAGTAATCGATAGCACAATATGGCAGAAAGTGATTTTTTGTTCCACCAGAAACTGAAAAAATATGACCAATTGGTGAACTCATGCTTAAAGGGAAGGTTCGAGACGAACCGCGCTGTCTGTGCAAACGACAAGACCATAACGTCCATCCCAGGAATTACTTTCGACCCAATTCACGCAATTCAGCAGCGCCGCTGTCCCACCGTAACATGCATTGCTCGAGTCAACTCCTTCAATGTCAGTGTTGCCACTCTCCTGTGTTTTGTTAACAGATGGCGACAAGAATTAACTTTTTGGGTTTAGGAGAGCAAACAAATTTAGAGACCGAATGTTCAATTGGTGAAACAAATAAAAGCAAAAAGAGCAGTCTTGTTATATAAATAGGAAGCTGAGCATCTACCCAGACAATGTTGCAATATGTGCGGTCATGCAGAACTGTGGATGCTTCTAAAGAGGTTCCGCAAATGTGAAGAAACAAACCTCGAAAATTTGCATGAGCCAAGTCTTGATGGATTTGCTTTTGTCTATAACTGTCTCACTGCCAACCTCCAAGCGACCGATTAGCTTCGGATCAATCTTGTACTTTTTCAGTAGGGAAGTGACAACTGTCAGGCTGCAAGAAATTAAGTCTTATGAGAGTTAAATCAGAAAAAAAGGCGACAAACCTATAGCTGACAAAGAAACTGCATGCTGAAAACATGCAAATGAATGAGCAGCTGTTTAGGAAACCGTCGGAAAAGGAAAACATCTGCTACATATAAGCAATAGAAAACAGACCAATGGTCATGCTCGAGGCTAATAATACAAAACACACCTCATTGAGATGACATCCTCCACCTCGCTGCAAAAGGCCATGCAATCTTGGCCCAGGCCAATGGTGTATTTTCCTTTGCTCGCACTGTCATGAGCCTCGAGCGCTTCCTACATCCAAGCCATCATCAGCTATGAAGACATTGAATGAAAACAAGAAGCCTAATTCCTGCGAAACACCAGATCTTGTCCTGTGTAACTCGAAATCCACTTCCCTTCCCCCCTTTTTTACCTGGATCCTGGAAGGCAGAATCTCCAGATTCAATGGAGGTTCACGGATTCGAGTATAATCTTAATAACCGTATTATTATTATTACTTACTGAGTTGGTAGTACTTTGACCAATCAAGAGGCAAGCATTGCAGTGCAACCATGGAAGGTCGCAGTAATCGGCAACAATTCCACAAAGTTTAGCCGTTAATTCTTAGGAAAGCAGAATCCTTCCCACGGAATACCCCACCACGATCCCCGTCCCGCAACGCGAGGGTTCCCAGAGCCGTGGATCAGACCCGCCCCGGGCGCAGCAACGGAACCGACTCCTCTAACGACACTACATGGAGCAGTAACGCAGAACAGAGATCGGAGGGAAGAAAGAGGAGAAGAGGAAACTTCACCTGATGCACGCAGGTGGGCGGGAAGTAGATGTCCATGGCGAGGATCCCGACATCCTTGCGGTCCATCTTCCTCGCTTACTCGGCCAAGTCGCCGGCCGCTCCGCTCGAACGGGGGTTACGTGGACGGCGCGGGACCGGGAGCTGGCAGAGGTGCGCGCCGGCGCGGCGGAGGAGGCTCCCGGAGTCGGTGTCTCCTGCCTTGGTTGTGGACACGGCACGGCGCGGCACGGCGCGGGCTTGGATGGCTGGCTGGCTGCGGGGAAGGAAGGAAGGAGACGGGTGGATCTATATATTTCTGGAGAAAAAGATCTCTGCGGCGTCAGTGTCAGCCCTGCTCGGCACAGCACATCTGTTGTCAGATGGGATCGCCCGCCGCGAGATTCCGTGGCACGGCACGGCACGTGAGAGGGGCGGGCGGACACGACAACATTTCGAGGCGTGGTCCGCGGGGCCCATCCCCAAGTGGAGGACGGGATCCGGGGATCCGTCGCCCGTCGGATGGATGCCGTTGCGGTGAGGGTCTAGGCTACCCGGCCTGGTCCGGTCAGCGCCGCGCCCGCCACGATCGACGCTCGTGCGGGCGGTGTGCTCTCTCTCTCGGTCTCTCCGCCGAGCCGGGTCGGGGGCAGTCTGTTCGAGCACGGCGAAGGCGTGGACACTGAAACGATGCAGCCGGCGCGTCGCGCGCATCGCTCGACGGTAGACGCCTCAACGCACCCGAACGCGCGGTGACGGGCCACGCTGGGCTTCGCCACGCCTGAGCTGGTGCGTCCGTCACCACGGGTACGTAGCATTCTTGTTGCCGTGGCACCGTGCAAAGGGACAAGAAGCGCATCAAATTGGATGTCTCGTTCAAAGGAAGGAGCTTGTGAGTGTGATAGGATGGTGCTTCGAAGGGCCTATTTATTTGTTTTAGAGTCTGTTTGGCACAGCTTCTATTACAGTTTCTTTATAAAAATAAACTGAGAATGTGCCAAACAAGAAGTTTCTGTAACAGTTTATTAGTTCATCTGCTTCTGAAAAGCAGGATATAAGCAGAAGCTGTTTTCCACCAGCTTTTCAAACAAGCTGCTTTTGTAATAAGTTCCAGCTGTGCCAAACAGGGCCTTAGTTTTAAGTCTTGTTTAGTACAGCTAGAACTTGTTACAAAAGTAACTTGTTTGAAAAGTTGATGGAAAACAACTTCTACTTATGGCCCTGTTTGGTACAGCTGAAACTTGCTACAAAAGCAGTTTGTTTAAAAAGTTGGTGGAAAACAGCTTCTGCTTATATCATGCTTTTAGTTCATTTTGAGAAGCAGCTAAACTAATAAGCTGTTATAGAAGCTTCCTGTTTGGCACACACTCAGCTTATATTTATGAAGAAACTGCAGCAGAAGTTGTGCCAAACAGGGCCTATATCTTGCTTTTAGTTCATTCTAAGAAGTGGAACTAATAAGCTGTTACAGAAGCTTCCTGTTTAGCACACTCTCAACTTATTTTTATGAAGAAGCTGCAGCATAAGTTGTGCCAAACAGAGCCTTAACTTATGGATTTTGGATTCTACAATTCGAGGTTGAAACAAAGGATCATATTTCGCTCTGGATTCTATAATCTAGGTCCAAATTCCACAATTTTAGAAGTCGAAGAGAAGGACACGGAGTGTTCTCTCCGGTCATGATTACAATATAAGGCTCTGTTTGGATAGAAGAAACATTTTTTTATTCTGATTAGAATTATTTGAAACTGCTCCAAATGTTTTAGGTGAAAAACACCTTGAAATAATTCACCTTTTAAACTAAGGAGGTTAAAAGTGCATCTAGGCATCTCTTGTAGGTTTTGGTTGATTTATGACAAACAAATAAGATCCTAACAAAATTGTTGAGATGAGTGCAGGTCTTAAAGAAATTAGGAGGAAAACTCAAAAAGAAAGGAGAATGAGAAATCAAAAGGAAAAGAGCTCAAGAGTTGAAAAGATTAGATCATTGTGTACGAAGTGTGTTGGAGAAACACAACCCAAGAGTTCAAGTTAACAAACAATTTGATTCATTGCACAACACAAAAATCGGACTAGTCCAATATCTCTCTGTTCAAGATCAGACTAGTCCCCTCTTGTGCGGACTAGTCCTCAGCATTTCACTCTTGCACAACAAACGGACAAGTCCGATATCCATCGGACTAGTCCGATATCTCTCTGACTAAATTCGGACAAGTCGTCCAAGTCCGAGCTTGTCCATTAGCCACACAATTTTTCACGACACCGGACAAGTCCAATATCACCACGGACTAGTCCGAAAACTCTCTGACTAAAATCGAACAAGTCCTCCAAGTGCGGACTTCTCCTCAATTCTACATGAAGTTCACCACACCGGACTATTCCGAACATCTCCAGAGCCCAGATCGGACTAGTCCGGACATTTACGGACAAGTCCGATATCTCGGAACACTTAGCATTTCCCACACGCCGCACACCAGACTAGTCCGGAGTCCACCACGGACTAGTCCGGACATTACAAACCCTAACGATAACTTTTGGAAACCCTAGTATAAATAGAGGTGTACGACCTACAACCAAAACTCTCGAACCCCTGCACCGTCACACCTTCCAAGAGTCTAAAATACATATCTCTTCACACATTCTAACCCTAGAAAGATCAAATCTTTGAGGATTAGCATTGATCAAAAGGAGAGACTTGTTTCACACGATCTTGAGCTATTGGGTTTGAATCTCTCGCACACTCTTGTTGTTTATTGTATATCTTTGGAGTGTGTTTGGTGGTGTTCTTCATTGTAAATCTTGGAGAGCCCTCAACTTGTGAGAAGGTCTCTTGAACTCGGTTATTTGCCCCTTTGTGCTTAGTGGAAGAGAATCGACCTTCGTGGCAATTCGACGAGGGTAGGTGTCGGAGTTTGATTCCGGCAATTCTCCTGGTACTACCATTGGCAGCCCGCAAAGTTCGTAGTTCGGTTGTGGGCGCGCAGAGATTCAGAACAAGATGATGAGTTGACACGAGGATTTACGTGGGTCGGGCCGCCTAAGCGTAATACCCTACTCCACGGGGTGTGTTGTTGCTGTATTGAGCGTCTGAGCGCTTATGTGTAAGACCAGAGTGTCTTGAGCACGTGTGGGTGTCGAATTGTCCCTTGTGTGTCACTCGACCAGTCCTTTTATAGTACAAGGAATGGTCGTTACATCGTTAGCCTGGCCCGACATGTGGCCTTGGCGGTTACTGATGCTTAATACACAATTAATGTGCTTAATTGCCCTTAATAGTGTGGTAACGCACCTTGATAGTGGCGTTACTGGTATTAAGAGCCCTCCGATCGTGTGTCATTAAGATAGCATTAATGACACTTAATCGGGTCTTGAGGTCTTTAATGTTCCTTGAAGGTCCGAGCCGTTAGAAGTCCACCACTTTGCCTATTGAGGTTGAAGGTCCGGCGGTTGGATGCGTGGCAGCTCCGGGGCCTACAGTCTTGGACGAGTAGGTCCGGTGCTGTTGTACACGTGTCGATACCGGAGCTTCCCTCCGTCGGGGGTTAGGTCCGGGGGTGCCACACAGGTATCTAGTCCGGAGCTTTCCCGTGTAGGGAATGTAACTCTGATTTAACGATACACATGGCGGCATTAGGACTAATCATAGAAGGGAGGCAAGTCCGGTTCCGTATGATACGTGGGGCCTCCGAAGGTCTTCAACTCAGACAGGTGAAGTTCCTTTGCTCTTTTTGCAGTCCCAAGGGCTATCCGGTACGCAGGGTACCGATAGTGGCCCCCTGGGCCCACCTCTAGGACATACCTTTTGGATGAAGTCATTCTGCTGGAGGTGAGTTCATCTTTTGATTTTCGCTGCGTGTCTTCAAGGGTCTTTGGATGTGCCGTTGGGGTGGTGGTTCACAGTTAAACCATCGTCGTGTGGCATATCCAGGATGCGGCAGGTGAGATCTGCGCGTGGGGATCTCACACAATTGAAGGTCGCCGGTTCCCAATATGAAAACCGTATCGGTTCCACGGCCCTGTCAGGCCGCGGCCCTCGGGCTTCCCGCCTCTCATGATGACAACTGTTCGCTTGGGGTAAGGACCTCGACTTGATCGTCAAGGTGGCCCCGGGCCCCCTTGTCATTGGCAGGGTAAAGTTTTTTGAACTGTATCGTCGGCCCCTCTGCGATTTCCATCCAAGCGTTGCGGGGGCTTACTTAAGAAGGATAGCGCGCACCGTTTGAGGATTCTTTACGCCTTCATTTGAACTTGCGCTCGAATCCTCCAAACTTTCGCTTGATTTTCATCTCTCGCCCCGCTGTGCTGCGATGAAGTTAGGACTCCCCAAGAGCCGCATTGGGAGCAAGAAGGAGTTGTCTAGGGTCCGGACCTACATGGGTTGGTCCAGTGACTCCTTCGACAATGACATTCGCTGCGGCAAGCTTCCCTTCGAGAAGGAGCGAGCTGGAGATATGGTGTACTTCCTTGGGTACGCCATGACGGGTTTGATCCCGCCTTTCTCCACTTTCTTTTTGATGCTGCTTGATTTCTATGGTCTGCAGCTTCACCATCTTGGCCCCCACTCAATCTTGCTGGTGGCGACTTTCGTCCACTTTTGCGAGATGTGGGTGGGTGTGCCCCCTTGCGTGGAGTTGTTCCGGACTTTCTTCACTGTCCACCCCACCGAGAAGAGTGATGAGTTCATCAGCTTCTACTACTTCGTGAAGCGAAAAAGCTCCCCCCTCAAGTACTTGAGGTCCTTTCCTTCCGGCAAGTGGGACGACTGGAAGAAAGACTGGGTGGTCATCACCGTGGAGGGACACGAGAGGCTGGAACTGCCTGAAGGCCTCCCCCGCATCGACACCGACATTTGGAGTGACGTGCCGAAGCTGTCGAGGGAGTACAGGCCCATTCTGGACAGAATCAAGGAGTGTGTCAAAGGTGGGGTGACCCCCCAGATGGTATTCGGCAACTTCTTGACGAACAGGTGGGCCCTGCTGAGGGCTAGGGGGTGGCCTGCCTGGGCCTTCAACAGTGAGATGGATACCAACTGCATTGAGGTTGGTTTGAGAACCAACTTGAATGATGAAGCCTTGAAGATCCATCTCAAGAAGTTCCAGCATGGGAGCATCAGCCCTGGTGACGTGTCTCCACTGGCGGCCTTCCTTCCTCTGAATATGATACCAGAGGAGTGCAGAGAGCTCCGGAGGAAGATGCTGCTGTTGGACGACTTGGGCCTGATGGAGAGGCGATCAACCTACAGGGTGGCGATCCCCGGAGCTTCAGAGGGTGGCTCCGCTCCCACCCCGAAGCCAAGAACTGAAGTCATAGGCAAGGGCAAAGAGTTGGCCGAGCCCTCGAGACACAAGAGGAAGTTGAAGCACTCTGACGGGAGGTCCGTTAGACCTGCTCCTTCTACGACAGCTCCTTCTCCCCGACGGAGAAGGTCTTCGATGGCGACAACCACTCCAACATCAGTGTATCCCCGGAACACCAGCTCCGCCCAGGTGACTTCGGCGCCAGAGCCTGCCAAGGGCTCTAGGTCTGAGGGTCCTTCTCAGTCGAGAGGGGCCTCGATCAAGACATCACTGACAGCGGGAGCAAGCTCCGGGGAGCCTTCCAGAGCTACCACACCAGTGGCGACAGGGTCCGGTCCTGAGCATCCAGTGAAGAGGTTCCACGCTAGCTGGAGCAGAATCCTTCCAAGGTAAATTTGATTTTTTACCTCAGTTGATTGTTTTTGTTGTAATCATATTTTGAGTTTCTTCGTCCTTCATCCATAGGGTACCCAAAAAAGGGGCTGAAGCTCCGGTTCCTGCAACAGCGGCTGATGTTGTGCAGGCGGAGGCTCTGGCTCCAATTCCAGCGCCGCCCCAGGAGGTGGCTTAGGCCGCGGCAGCTCCGGCGCCAGCTGTCGTGGTCCTTGACCTCGAGTCATCCCCTGAAGCTCCTGTGGTAGCACCGGACCACGAGAATGAAGATGTATCAGCGGCACCAGCTCCGGAGGTTGAAGCTCTGGTTTTGGATGCTGTGATGACGGATGCTCCGGCTTCAGAGCCAAATGTTGTTGAAGCCCCGGCGGCGGAGCTGGGTGTTGATGAAGTTCCGGCCCCTGAGTCGGTTGTTGCGGAAGTGACGGCGCCCGAGCCGGTGGAGGTCGAAGCACCAGCGCCTGAACCGGCGGCGGAGGAGGCACCAACACCGGAGCCGGAAGTGGACTCAGCTCTGGCTGAATCTCCAACGCCTGCCCCGAAGGTGGTGGTTCCGGAGGTACCTATGCCCGAGCCTGGATGCCTAGACGAAGCGACCGGTCCTTTGCTAGAGGGACCAATTGCTGATGACCTGGCGGCGGGACCTTCGGAGCTGACTCCGGAGGTAGGATCTTCCATTGTAGGACCTTCCTCGGCGGCGACTGAGGCTACCCCGAAGGGCGGCCCTAGTGCCGTGGAAGCTCAGGGGACCGCTCTTGTAGAGTGGGACCCAATTTTTGTTATGGAGAACCTGCTGGAGCCAGCGGAGAGGACCCCAACAGGTTCGGAGCCGATCCCCCTATTGCTGTCTATTGACAATGCCTGCTCCAACCTTCGTCAGGTCCAGCTGGCCTTTTACCACGACAGCAAGGCCATCGAGGAGGAGCGCCAAACCCTTAGGAGGTGGCGCAACCGGCTCCAATTCGAGGCCAAGCTGGCGCAGATGAGGCTGGCCGACGACAAGGAGTGGGTGAAAAGGGAGAAGGCCCGGTTGGAGTACTGGGGTCAGCTACTGGATGAGAGGGAAAGCATGGTGCGATCCCTCGATGACCAGTCCCGGGCCATCCACGAACAAGCTTTGGCTGCTAATGAAGCAGCGAATGACCACCAAGAGAAGCTCAACACCATCCATGACAGCCTCGTCAAGCGCCAGGAGGCTCTTAAGGAGCGGGAGAAAAAACTCAAAGATGAAGAGCAAAAACTCCTGGAGCTGCGGGATGACTTCTTGAAGAGGGAGGAGGAGCTTACTCAAAGGTTGACTCTGTATGACAAGAGCCTCGCAGAGCACACCAAGAAGTTGGAGGAGCTCTGCGAGAAAGAGGAGAAGAAAGCCTGGCAGCGGGAACAGGACCTCACCAAGAGGGAGAATGAAATTGCTGCCAGGGAGAAGAAAGTGTGGGGTTGGGAGAGAGACCTGGTCGACCGCCGAAACAAGATCCACGTCCGGGAAGAGGAGCTCGGTAAACTCGAAAGGCAAGTTGCTGAAAAGATTCAGCAGAACACCAAAGATGTTGAGCGCCTTGCCCGGGAGGATTCGGAGCTTGCGGCGACCAAGTGGTCCTTGGAGGAGGTGCGAGGCTCAAGGGCTGCGGAGTCCCAAAAAGTTTGGGACTTCTTGGGCAAAGCCAATGACGCGCTGACGCGCTGGTTTTTAGTCCCGTGCGTCCGGACGTCCCGGAGCCAGAGCTCGACCTAGCATTGAAGGCGTTAAGCTCGGCGGGCAGCAAACTCAACAAGATGGGCGATGTCATCGTGGACCAGTTGGAAACTGAAGGACAATCCCTGGCGAAGAACATCGAAGAGTACATGCTGACGTGCTACACAAGTCAGGATCCTCACTTCCCACTAGACCCGGTGCTTGAATGCCCCATCGATGGAGAGGGAGATGCCGCCAAGGCCAGCGTGTCGGAGGTTGCCCAGAAGGTGGCCTCATTCTTCCGTAGGATCTAGGACTTTCTCTTTGTAGCTCCTGCTTGTATCTTCTCTTCTTTTCTCCAATTTTGTAATCTCTTGTCTCCAAATTAATGAAATCCAAGAATTTTATGTATTTCATTTTTTGTCTTCAACACCTTTGTCCCACTTGGCCCCCTGGTAGATGTACACAATTTGATTGTGAACATGTACCAAGAGGATGTAGCATTTTGTTGAAGACTTGCGTGCTTCGAACTTGTAGTTTGTAGGTCCGAAGTCGTCGATAGTAGGGCCCCCCTGAGGTTGTTGGAGCTTAGTAGCTCCGGTAGTGACCCTTGTCAACACGTAGAGCATCGACAACAGATCCCACTAGGGAGTCTTCCCACAATCTTTTCTTCACGTTGACGGCTGGCCCCCTGGATTTGCCAGAACTTGGTAGCTCCGGTGACGCCTACTATCAATGTTTAAAACATCGACAGCGGGCCTCCTTAGGGGGTGTTGGAGCTTTGACAGCTCCGGATTCATCCACCATCATCATGAGATCTTTATTTTTCCTGCACACTGAAGTCAAGGAAAACCGTAAAATCCATTTCTTATCTATAACTCGTTTGCGGCTTACTATTCCCGAAATAAATTTTTAGGTCGAACACAATTCTATATACAATCAAGTGCATTTGCTTATGTTCTTCAGGTCCAATCGTTTCCTGGACTCACCTTACTTCGGCCTGCCGAGGTGTAGGTGGAGTGGCGTACTTAGGGTGCAGGACCGGGCTAAGTCGTTAGCACACTCCGGACCTAGGTTGGCTTGGCGGCATTCAGGCGAGTAGGCCATTCAACAATGTTAAGATGAGAAAGAATTAACAAAGCGACTTGAATTATACATGAATTGTTCAGCTAAAGTTTCTTGAGAATTGCACAACTTTGTTATAGACAAGAAAGAGAAAAATAAAAAATATTGAGCCTGTACAAAATAAATGCACGTGGAGTCTGTTTTCACACAATGATTTCTTTCATTATAGGTCCAAGGTACAGGGGAAACAAGTACACTCTTAGGGTACGGAATCAGGCTAAGTGTGTTACATTTCTTGTTTGACCCAGGTTAACTAGCTACACTTTTAGTTCTGAGACTGTGTCAAGTGTTGCCTGAACCTTGCGGACCTTCCGAGAAAGGTTCGGCTGTTCTCCCGGAGGAGCTACCCGACTCTGTACAATGATGCTATAACATACATCATATGTAATTACAGACTCACCTTCGTGATATTAAGCATAGAACTTACGGAGGTGCTCAATGTTCCAAGGATTAGGGAGAGGTGTCCCGTCCTCGGTTGCCAAGCGAATGCATCCGGGACGGGATACTTTAATCACTCGAAAGGGTCCTTCCCAGCTGGGGGAAAGTTTATTTAACCCTTCTTGAGTTTGTATTCTCCGTAGCACCAGATCACCTTTCTCAAGCTGTCGGTTATGCACATGCCTTTGGTGATAGCGCCAGAGTGCTTGGCGGTATCATGCATTTCGAACAGCTGCTCGGCACCTTCCCTCTTCGACGAGGTCAAGGTCTTCACGTCGGAGCTGGTCCTGCGTGGATTCGTCGAAGGTCCGGACCCAGAGTGACCCCAAGGTGATTTTCGGAGGAAGGACTACTTCAGCTCTGTACACCAGGAAGAAGGATGTCTCTCCAGTTGACCGGTTTGGAGTTGTCCTGTTTGCCCACAAGGTTGGTGGAAGCTCTTCAATCCAGTTGGCTCCATGTTTTTTTAGGCGCTCATATGTGCGCGTCTTGAGTCCTTTTAGGATTTCTGCATTTGCTCTCTCAGCTTGGCCATCGCTTGCCGGGTGAGCTACAGAAGCGTAGCTGACCTGAATGCCGAGGTCTTCGCAATATCCTTGAAATGCAGAGCTTGTGAATTGGGTCCCGTTATCAGTTATGATCTTGTTTGGGACTCCAAATCTGCATACTGTGGACTACAAGAAGTTAATAGCTGATTGCTTGTTTATTGTCACAACTGGAGTTGCTTCTGGCCACTTGGTGAACTTGTCGATGGCGACGTACAGGAACTTGTAACCTCTGACAGCTCTTGGGAAAGGTCCCAAGATATCCATCCCCCACACAGCGAATGGCTATGTAGGAGGTATCATTTGTAGAGGTTGAGCTGGTGTGTGAATTTGCTTTGCATGGAACTGGCATGCTTCACATTTCTTCACTAGCTCAGTTGCATCCCGGAGTGCTGTAGGCCAGTAAAAACCATGCCGGAAGGCTTTACCGACCAACGTGCGGGAAGAGGCGTGGTTCCCACACTCACCTCCATGGATTTCCGTGAGAATCTCGCGACCTTCTTCCCTTGTAATGCACCGTATTAGGACTCCGTTGGCACCATGCCGGTAGAGTTTCCCTTCTACCAGTGTGTATCTGTCGGTGGTTTGGAACCGGCAGATCTCCTGACACTACTAAAGTGTTAGAGGAGTTTGATGTTCGGTGTGGGCGTGCGGAGATTCAAGAAGGTGAATTGTAAATGACACAATAGACATAGGAATTTACGTGGTTCGGGCCGCCTGAGCATAATACCCTACTCCATGGGGTGTGTTGATGTTGTATTGGATGTATGAGCTTGTATCAAGCGTCTAGAGGGTCGGTAGGGCGTGTATGTAGATGTGTCCTATGTATCGTCGGCTTGTTCTTTTATAGTACGAGGGCAGGCCGTTACAAATTAGCCTGCCCCGACATGTGGCCCCGGCGGTTACTGATATTGATATACATTCAACACGTTCAATTACCCTTAACGACCGAGTTATGGGCTTTGACAGCACCGTTACTGGTAATTAAGGTCATCCGATCGTGTGTCATTAATATAGTATTAATGACACTTGATCGAGTCTTGAAGTCCTTGATTCTCCTTTGAAGATTCAGAGCCGTTTTGGAGTCTTCCGGAGGTTAGAGGCTGAAGATCCGACGGTTGGACACGTGGCAGCACCGGAGCACACTGTGGAGAACAGATGGCTCCGGTGTTACCCGACACGTGTCAGCACTGGAGCTTCCCCCGATCTGGGGTTAGGTCCGGGGGTGCCACTTCGGTACATAGCCCAGAGCTTCCCCCCTTGCGGGCGGTAGCTCCGGTTTGATAGTACACGTGGCGACTGTCGGTGGTTTGGAACCGGCAGATCTCCCGACACTACTAAAGTGTTAGAGGAGTTTGATGTTCGGTGTGGGCGCGCGGAGATTCAAGAAGGTGAATTGTAAATGACACAGTAGACACAGGAATTTACGTGGTTCAGGCCGCCTGAGCGTAATACCCTACTCCACGGGGTGTGTTGATGTTGTATTGGATGTATGAGCTTGTATCAAGCGTCTAGAGGGTCGGTAGGGCGTGTGTGTAGATGTATCCTATGTATCGTCGGCCTGTCCTTTTATAGTACGAGGGCAGGCCGTTACAAATTAGCCTGGCCCGACATGTGGGCCCGGCGGTTACTGATATTGATATACATTCAACACATTCAATTACCCTTAATGACCGAGTTATGGGCTTTGACAACACCGTTACTGGTAATTAAGGTCATCCGATCGTGTGTCATTAATATAGTATTAATGACACTTGATCAGGTCTTGAAGTCCTTGATTCCCCTTTGAAGATCCGGAGCCGTTTTGGAGTCTTCCGGAGGTTAGAGGTTGAAGATCTGACGGTTGTACACGTGGCAGCACCGGAGCACACTGTGGAGAACAGATGGCTCTGGTGTTACCCGACACGTGTCAGCACTGGAGCTTCCCTCGGTCTGGGGTTAGGTCCGGGGTTGCCACTTCGATACATAGCCCGGAGCTTCCCCCCTTGCGGGCGGTAGCTCCGGTTTGATAGTACACGTGGCGACCCTGGGACTAACCATGTTGGAGAAGCGGGTCTGGACATGTCTGACATGTGGGCCTCCGAAGGTCTTCAAATCAAGTGGGTGACTTTCCCTTGAGATCTTTGCAATCCCAAGGGGTATATGGTACCCAGGGTACCGACAGTGGCCCCCTAGGCCCACCTCCGGGGAAGACCCCTTGGATGAAGTCATTCCGTCGGAGGTGGGTCCATCCTTCGACTTTTGAACTGAGTCTTCAAAGGTCTTCAGATGTGCCATTGGTGATGGTTTGGAGTTAAATCCTCGCCGCCTGGCGTATCCTGTGTGCGGCAGGTGAGATCTTTGGCGTGCGGATCTCACGCAATTGAAGGTCGCCGGTTCCCGATACGAAAATCGTATCGGTTCCACTCGCCTTGTGAGGCTGCCGCCTTCGGGCTTCCCGCCTCATGATGTCAACCGTTCACCTGGGTAAGAACCTCGACTTGATCGTCGGGGTAGTCCTGGGCCCTCTTATCATCGGCTGGGTGGAATTTTTGAGTGGTATCTTCGACTTCCTTGCGGTTTCCATCCAAGCGTCGCAAGGGCTTACTTAAGAAGGAAAGCGCGCACCGTTTGGGGTTCTTTACGCCTCTCATCTGATCTTGCGCTCAAACTCCCAACTTGTGCTTCGCTTTTCTTATCTTGCCTTGCCGTGCCGCGATGGAGTTGGGTCTCCGCGAGAGTCGTTTGAAGACCGACGGCAACCTGAAGAAGGTCCGGGCCCTCATGGGATGGTCCTCGGACTTCTTCAACCGCTCGGTTCACGCCAGTGGAGAGCTCCCGTTTGAGAAGGAGCACGCCAGCGAAATGGTGTACTTTTCTTCGTACGCATGGTGGGGTTGATCCCACCTTTTTCCTCCTTTTTCTTGATGCTGCTAGATTTCTATGGTCTGCAGCTGTATCACCTTGGCCCCCACTCCATTCTTCTTGTGTCTATCTTCGTCCACTTCTGTGAGATGTGGGTGGGCATCCCCCCTGCATTGAACTCTTCCGGACCTTCTTCACCGTCCATACTACCGGTAGGAGCAATGAGTATCTTGTCTTCTACTACTTCGTGAAGCGCAAGAAATGCCCATTCAAGTACCTCCAGTCGTTTCCCTCTGGGAAGTGGGATGACTGGAAGAAGGACTGGATAGTCGTCCGGGTGGAGGAGCACGAGAGGCTGGAGCTGCCCGAAGGCCTCCCCAACATCGACATGACAATCTGGAGTGAAGCTCCGGTGCTGGCGGAAGCCTTCAACCCTGCTTTGACCAGGATCCGCCAATGCGTGGAGGGAGGATTGACTCCTCAGGCGGTGTTTTGCAACTTCCTGGTCAACAGGTGGGCACCGCTGAAGAGGAGAGAAAAACTCGCTTGGGCCCTCAACAGCGTGATGGACGATGACCGGGTCGAGACCGGGCTGAAGTCCAACATGGTGGGGACAACCTTGGAGTTCCACCTCAAGAAGTTCCAGCACGACATCGACGTCGCGGGTGACGACTTGACTCCTCCATCAGCTTTTCTCCCTCTAAACGTGGAAGTAGAGTTCAGCAGGGAGCTCTGGCGGAAGATGCTTGTGCTTGACGACCTTGGTGTCATCGAGAGAAGATCAACCACTAGGGTGGCAATCCCTGGAGCTCCCGAGGGTGGCTCCGACCCTGCCCCGAAGCCAAGGGCTGAGGTCGTCGGCAAGGGTAAGGAGCCGGCGGAAGAACCTTTGAGCCGGAAGAGGAAGCTGCAGCATGCCAACGGAAGGTCCGTCAGGCCTGCCACCTCTGCATCAGCTCCTTCTCCCCGGAGGGGAGGTCTTCTACAACCACGGCGACTGTACCCGCAGCGGGGTCCTCCCGGAGTGCTAGCTCCGGGCATGCGACTCCAGCACCGGGGTCGGTGGAGGCCTCTAGGTCCAGAGGTTCTTCTTAATCGAGGGGGGCCTCGACTAGGGAAACGCCCGTGGCCGCAACGAGTTCTGGGGTGCCTTCCGGAGCTTCCACGCCGGCTATGACCAGCCCAGAACGCCCGGGAAAAAGGTTTCGCGCAAGCTGGTGCGGAAGCCTCCCAAGGTAATTTTGAATCTTTACCTTGGATAGTTGTTTAATTGTAGTAACTATTTTTTAAATTTCTTCGTCCATCATCTGCAGCATTCCCAAGAAGAGAAGTGAGGCTCCACCCTCAGCCACAGCAGCTAAGGCTGTGAGGGCGGGAGCTTTTGCTCCTGTCCCGGTGCCGCCCCAAGTGGTGGCTGAAGCTGCGACAGCTCCGGCGCCAGCTATCGTGGTCATGGACCTCGACTCATCCCCAGAGACTCCCGTGGTAGCGCCGGACCGTGGGAGAGAAGATGCGCCAGCGGCACCTGTCCCGTAGGTGGAAGCTCCGGGTCCTGGTGCTGAGATGATAGAAGCTCCGGCCATTGAGCCGGAGGAAGCAGTAATTTCGGCCCCAGAGCCAGAAATTGTTGGAGCTCCGGCGGTCGAGCCGGAGGTGATTGAAGTCCCGGCGTGCGCGCCGGATGTTGAGGAAGTCCCGGCGGTTGAGCCGGCTACCTCAGAAGAACCGGTCGCAGAGCCGGTCGTTGTTGGAGCTCCGGCCGCAGGGCCGGTTGACGATGAAGATCTTCCGGCTCCCGAGCCGATTGTTGTAGAGGTGTCGAGGCTCGAGCCCCCATCGGAGGAGGTGCCCAGGCCGGAGCCAGAAGCGGCCCCTGCTCCGAAAGTGACGACGTCGGAGGTACCCGCGGCTGAGTCGGAGTGCCTTGGTGAAGTCGCTGGCCCCGTGCCTGAGGGGGTGAATGAAGACCTGGCGGCGGGGCCTTCTTTGATGGCAACTGAGGCCATCCCGGAGGACGGCCCTAGTACCATGGAGACCCAGGGGACCACTCTTGTGGAGTGGGACCCAATTTTTGTATCTGAAAACCCGCTGGAACCAGCGGAGAAGACCCCAGCAGGTCCAGAACCTATCCCGTTGTCATTGTCTATTGACAACGCCTGTTCCAGTCTGCGTCAAGTTCAACTAGCCTTCTTCCACGACAGCAAGGCTCTTGAAGAGGAGCGCCAAACCCTTAGGCGGTGGCGTAACCGGCTCTACTTCGAGACCAAGATGGCGCAGTCGAGGCTGGCGGATGACAAAGAGTGGATCAAGCGAGAGAAGGTCCGCCTGGAATACCGGGGTAAATTATTGGATGACAGGGAGAGTATGACTCACGCCCTCGACGCTCAATCCCGGGAGATCTATGAGCAGACCAAAGCAGCTAATGGTGCGGCCGATGAACGCCAAGAAAGGCTTGAGGCCATTAACACTACACTCATCAAGCGCCGAGAGGCACTTGAAGAGAGGGAGAAACGACTCGAAGATGAAGAGCATAAACTCCTACAGCTGCAGGATGACGTCCTGAGGAGAGAGGAGGAGCTCACCGAGAAGGTGGCTCTGGCTGACAAGGGCCTTGAGGAGCACACCAAGAAATTGGAAGAGCGCTGCATTGAGGAGGAGGAGAAGGCCTGGGTGCGAGGGAAGAACTCTACAAGCAAGAGTGTGCCCTTGTTGCCAGGGAGAAGAAAGTGAGGGGCAGGGAGAAGGACCTGGTTGACCACCGGAACAAGATCCACCTCCGGGAGGAGGAGCTCGGAAAACTCGAGAAGCGGGTTGCTAAGAAGATTCAGCAAAACGCCAAAGAAGTTGAGCGCCTCGCCCGTGAGAATTCCGAACTGGTGGCGGCCAGAAGATCCTTGGAAGAATTGAAGGGCTTGAGGACTGCGGACTCCCTACAAATTTGGGAGTTCCTGGGCAAGGCCAACGACGCGCTGACACCGATGGGCTTCAGTCCCGTGCGCCCGGATGATCCGGAGCCGGAGCCGGACCTAGCGTTGCAAGCGTTGAGCTCGGCAGGTAGCAAGCTCTCCGAGATGGGCGACGTCATCGCGGACCAATTGGAGGTTGAGGGGCAATCCCTGGCGAAGAACGTCACAGAATATGTGTTGATGTGCTACACCAGTCGGAATCCCCAATTCCCTCTGGACCCGGTGCTTGAAGGTCCCGTTGAAGGAGAAGGCGAAGCTGCCTGAGCCAACGTGTCGGAGGTTGCCCAGAAGGTCGCCCCATTCTTCCATAGGGTCTAGGACCATCTCTGTAGTTCCCACTTGTATTTTCTCTTCTTCTTCCTCAATTTTGTAATCCCTTGTCTCCAGATGAATGAAATCCCCAAGTTTTTGTGAATTTCACTTTTTGTCTTCAACACTTTTGTCTTCACTTGGCCCCCTGGTAGATGTACACAATTTGATTGTGAACATGTACCAAGAGGATATTGTATTTCGTTGAAGACTCATTTGCTTCGAACTTGTAGAGTGTAGGTCTGAAGTCTTCGATAGTGAAGGCCCCCTGAGGTCAAATTGACTACCGTCGGAGCTTAGTAGCTCCGGCAATAGTCCCCATCAACGCATAGAGCATCGATAGTTAGCCCTCCAGGGTGTCGGAGCTTAGTAGCTCCGGCAGTGACCTTTGCCAACGTGTAGCTTGTCAGCAGCAGACTCCAGTTGTGGGGTCTTCTCACCATCTTTTATTTTACGTCGACGGCTGGCCCCCCTAGCTTTACCGGAGCTTGGTTGCTCCGGTGATGCTAGTTTTCAATGCTTAACATCGATTACAAGCCATCTAGAGGAGTCGGAGCTTTATTAGCTACGGCTTTTCTCCATCAACGTGGATTTTATTTTTCCTGCACACTGAAGCCAAGAAAAATAGTAAAATTCGTTTCTTGTCTATAACTTCGCCGCAGCTTACGATTCTCAAGAAAGTTTTAGGTCAAACGCGATTCTAAGTACAACCGAATGCGTTTCCTTTTCTTCTAGATCCAATTGTACTTGGACCTGCCTTACTTCGGCCTGCCGGGGTGTAGGTAGAGTGGCGTACTTAGGGTGCTTGACCAGGCTAAGTCGATAGCACACTCCGACCCTAGATTGGCTTGGCGACATTCAGGCGAGTGGGCCATGAACAATATTTGAATCCAAAAGAATCGACAATACAACTCGAATCGTATATGAACCGGTCGAACTAAAATTTCTTAAGAATTGCACGTCTTTGTTACAGACAAGAAAGAGAAAAATAAAAAATGTTGAGCCTGTACAAAATGAATGCATATGGAGTCTGTTTCACCTGAAGATGTCTTTCATTATAGGTCCGGGGTACATGGGAAACAAGTACACTCTTAGGGTACGGAACCAGGCTAAGCGTGTATAATTTCTCGTTTGACCCAGGGTAGCTAGCCAGACTTTTAGTTCTGAGACTGTGACAAGTGTTGCATGAACTTTGCGGACCTTCCGGGGAAGGTCCGGCTGTTCTCCCGGAGGAACTACCCGGCTCTGTACAATGACTCTATAACATACACCTCAAGTTACTACAGACTCACCTCTGTGATATTAAGTGTAGAACTTACGGAGGTGCTCGATGTTCCAAGGATTTGGGAGAGGTGTCCCATCCTCGGTAGCCAAGCGAACGCTTCCGGGACGGGATACTTTAATCACTCGGAAGGGTCCCTCCCAGCTGGGGGAGAGTTTGTTTAACCCTTCTGTGGATTGTATTCTCCGTAGCACCAGATCGCCTTCCTCGAGCTGTCGGTTGTGTACATGCTGCTGATGATAACGCCGTAGGGCTTGGCGATATCGGGCATTCCGAACAGCTGCTTGGCACCTTCCCTCCTCAAGGAGGTCTAGGTCTTCACGCTGGAGCTGGTCCTGCGTGGCTTCGTCGAAGGTCCGGACCCGGAGTGAGCCCAAGGTGATTTCCGGAGGAAGGATTGCTTCAGCTCCGTACACCAGGAAGAAGGGTGTCTCTCCAGTTGACCGGTTTGGAGATGTTCTGTTGGCCCATAAAGTGGGCGGAAGCTTTTCAATCCAGTTGGCTCCATGTTTTTTCAAACGCTCATAGGTGCGCGTTTTGAGTCCTTTAAGGATTTCAGCATTTGCTCTCTCGGCTTGGCCATTGCTTGCAGGGTGTGCTACGGAGGCGTAGCAAACTTGAATGCCGAGGTCTTCGCAATATCCTTGAAATGCATAGCTTGTGAATTGGGTCCCATTATCAGTGATGATTTTGTTTGGGACTCCAAATCTGCATACAATGGACTGCAAAAAGTTGATAGCAGATTGCTTGTTGATTGTCACAACTGGAGTTGCTTCCGGCCACTTGGTGAACTTGTCAATAGCGACGTACAGGAACTTGTAACCTCCGACGGCTCTTGGGAAAGGTCCCAAGATATCTATCCCCCACACAGCGAAGGGCCATGTAGGAGGTATCATTTGTAGGGGCTGACCCGGTGTGTGAATTTGCTTTGCATAAAATTGACATGCTTCGCATTTCTTCACCAGCTCAGTTGCATCCTGGAGTGTTGCAGGCCAGTAGAAACCATGCCGAAAGGCTTTACCAACCAGCGTGCGGGAAGACGCGTGGTTCCCACACTCGCCTCCATGGATTTCTGCGAGGAGCTCGCAACCTTCTTACCTTGTGATGCACCGCATTAGGATGCCATTGGCACTGCGCTGGTAGAGATCCCCTTCTACCAACGTGTATCTTTTAGCCAATCTGACTACCCGATCAACGGATACATCATCGTCAGGAAGGATGTTGTCTTTCAAGTAGCTCCGGATATCCGAGATCCATGCATTAGAACTAGCTTGAGCATTTCAGTCTTGCGTGCTGGGTTGCTCGGAGCTTCCGGTAGCACCTACGACCCTTGATGGCTGCCATGGTAACAGGGCCATCGGGACCGTCAGCTTCGGGATGCTGATCTCGCCCCCTTCGCTCAGTTCGGCAGGCTGAGCTGTTGGTTTTGACAACCTCCGGACAAAAGTTCCGTCAGGAGCCGGAGCTCCGGTTGACACTTTCGTCGAGAGTTCGTCAGCTTCAGCGTTATGGGCACGCTGAACATGGTGGATATATAGGACTTCAAAGTCCTTCTAAAGCCTCTGGACTTCAAGGAGGTAAGCAGCTAGCTGGAGATTGTTGCAGGAGCATTCACCCTTCACTTGCTTAATGATGAGCTGCGAATCTCCCTTGACCAGCAGTTGCTTAACACCATATGACAGTGCCATCTTTAGTCCGTAGATGAGTGCTTCATACTCCGTCATGTTGTTGGTCGCCTTGAAGTCAAGGTGTACCATGTATTTCACCTTCTCCCCGGTTGGTGCGAGGAGAAGGATTCCAGCTCCGCCCCCCTGCTTTTGCATGGAGCCGTCGAAGTAGAGGGTCCAGTGAGGCTCGGTGAAGACCGGAGCCTTGTGTTCCGGCTTCTGCTCGCTGGGGCCCCCAGGGTTTGATGGAGAAGGAGTCCATTCCGCCATGAAGTCTGCCAATGCTTGACTCTTGACTGCTTGCCTTGAAATGAATTCGAGATCGAATTCGACCAATTCTGTTGCCCACTTTACAACATTCCCAGTTGAATTGGGATTATGCAAGATTGCTCGAAGTGGGTAAGAAGTCACCACTGAGATCTTGCGAGCTTGGAAATAATGGTGAAGCTTCCTGGAGGCAATAAGAACTGCATAGAGCAGCTTATGCACCTCTAGGTATCGAGTCTTGGCATCATGTAGTACTTCACTGATGAAGTACACCGGGCGCTGAATGGTCCAGACCTTCCCGGAGGGGCCTGGAGCTTCCTCTCCACTGACCCGGATCCTCCCGGAGGGATCCGGATTTCCTTCGGCGACCTCCGGGTCCTGGCTGGAGGAACCCGAAGCTTCTTCAGAAGCGACCTGGACCCTCCCGGAGGGGTCTGGGTCTTCTGAAGTAACTTCTTGTGGATTCGAGTCTGGGAGCTGGGATCCAGACTCGCTTTCAGGGACCTCCGGACCCTCCCGAAGGGGTCTGGATTCCTGAGTATGGGGTAGCTCTGGTCTCTCCGCGACCAGGACCATACTGACGACTTCGTCAGTAGCTGAAATGTAAAGCAGCAAAGGCTCACCAGGGTTCGGAGCTACCAGAATTGGTAGGGTGGTGAGAAACTGTTTCAACTCCTGGAATGCCTTCTCTGCTTCTTCAGACCATTGGAATGGTCCGGACTTCCTCAATAACTTGAAGAAGGGGAGTGCCCGTTCCGCCAGTCTTGAAATGAACCGGCTGAGGGCTGCTAGACATCCAGTTAGCTTTTGGACATCTTTGATGCGGGTTGGTGGCCGCATGTCTTCAATGGCTTTGATCTTTGCCGGATTAGCTTCTATGCCCCGGTGACTTACCAGGAAACCAAGAAGTTTTCCGGAGCTAACCCCAAATACACACTTATCTGGGTTTAGCTTTGTGCGGGTGGCCTGCAGCTTGTTGAAGACAACCTGCAAGGTGTCAAGGAGTGACTCCTTGTTCTTAACCTTGACCACGATGTCATCGACATACACTTCCACTATGTCTCTAATGAGTTCTTCAAAGGTTTTGTACATAGCTCGTAAAAGAGTTGAAGCTGCATTCTTGAGACCAAATGGCATGGTTGTATAACAGTACAATCCATCTACTGTGATGAATGAGGTATGCTCTTCATCTTCCCTAGAAATTCTGATTTGATGATACCCAAAATATGCGTCTAGGAAACACAGTAATTCACACTCGGAGGTGGAATCCACTATCTGATCTATTCTAGGTAGTGGGAATGGATCTTTTGGGCATGCCTTATTTAGTGTAGTGTAGTCGATACACATCCGAAGCTTCCCGCCGGCCTTGGGCACAACGACTGGGTTTGCCAGCCATTTTGGATGGAAGACTTCTCGGATGAATCCAGCTTCGAGCAACTTCTTTACTTCTTGTCGAATGAAGTTCTGTCGCTCTACAGATTGCTTCCGAGGCTTCTGATGCACAGGCCGGGCATCGGGGTAGATCTTCAGATTGTGCTCAATCACCTCCCTGGGGATCCCAGGCATTTGTGACGGTTGCTAGGAAAACACGTCGACATTAGCCCAGAGGAAAGTGATGAGCGCGAGTTCCTATTTGTCATTCAATCCCCCGATATACGGGTGGTTTGAGCGGCATCGGAACCAATTTGGACGACTTTGACGGGGATGTCGGTGTTGCCGCTTGGTTGCACACGAGGTGCAAAAGTCGAGCCTCGCTGACGAATGCTCGGGGGTTTTGGAGCTTGCTACTGCCTGGAGTCCTCTTCTTGCGCCGTGGTGAGTGCATGGAGTTCTTCCAGAGCAGTTACTCCGGCAGTACGATCTCCGCGGATCCGGAGAACGCCTACTGGTGTTGGCATCTTTAACACCAGGTAGCCATAATGAGCAGCTGCCATGAATTTGTACAGGGTAGGCCTACCCAAGATGGCGTTGAAGGGTAGGTTGATCTGAGCAACGTCAAAGACCAACTTCTCGGTGCGATACTTCTCTCGTGTCCCAAAGGTAACAGGAAGAGTAATGGCTCTGAGTGGGGTAATGGCCCCCGGACCTACTCCGGAGAAAGGTCGGGAGGGGTGGAGGTCCGAAGGTCGGAGCTGAAGCTTGGTAAAAGCTTCGAAGCTTATGAGGTTAAGCCCCGAACCTCCGTCTACCATGACATGGTGGAGCTGGATGTTATTGATGGTAGGAGATACCATCAAAGGTATCTGACCTGCTCCAACCATGCTCCGAGGGAAGTCCGAAGCATCAAAAGTGATGGTTGTATCCATCCACTTCCGATGAGGCTCTGGCCTGGCTGTAGGAGCTACAGCAGCCATATCCCGACGCATAGTCTTTATGACGCGGCGGGAGGTGATGTCCCATGATCCACCAAAAATGGTGTTCATGGTCTTCTGACGCTCGTTGTCAGAGACGTCGGAATCATCGTCGACGGAGGTATAGACGGCCTTCAGGACCTTTTTGGGATCCTGAAAACCTAACTCTTCTCCAGCCGGAGCTTCGTCGACTTTTTGTTTTCCTTCCCTCTGTCGGAAAGGAGAGTCTTCCCGGCGCTTGTTGTAACGCTCGACAAGGTTTTGGACCTCCCGGCAGTCTTCCAAACTGTGGCTGCCCGTTTTGTAAATGGACACCACACTTTGGGTTTTCCCCCGTCTTCAGAAGACAGTCGAGGTCGCTTCTCGGGGCGTGGCCCCCGGCCACCCGGAGCTGCAGCAGCTGCAACATTGGATGTACCGGCCGACGGCTTCTTCTTGCCGTTGGTCTTCTTCTTCTTCTTGCCGTTCCCGGAGGTTGCGGCTTCTTCTTTGGAGGATTTTTTGTGACCCTCTGGAGTTGGCTTGGAGTGCATCTCACGGCCCTCCGCAGCTCTGGCACATTTGTCAGCCAAGCTGAAGAGTTCCGTGACACTGGTGATCTCCTTGATCGCCAGTTTCTCCAGCATCTTCTTATCCCATACACCCTGTCTGAATGCCACGATGACAGAGGTGCTAGAGATAGAAGAGATAGTGTTTTGTACCTGAGAGAACCTCTGAATGAATGATCGCATGGATTCCCCCCCCCTTTTTGCACGACTGCAAAAAGGTCCAGTTCAGTGCCTGGTCGGGTGTATGAACTCCCGAAGTTGGCGGTGAACTGCCGGCACAGCTCCTCCCAACTGTTGATGGAGTTGGGTGGAAGGCTCATAAACCAGGACCTGGCGGTCCCAGTTAAAGCCACTAGGAAATAATTGGCCATTACGACCTCATTTCCTCCAGCTGCCAAGATAGCAGTGGAGTAAATCTGAAGAAATTCGACAGGATTAACAGTCCCATCGAACTTCTCCGGCAGGTGAGGCTGGAACTTCTGTGGCCACCTGACCATACACAGATGCATGGCCAGGGCTGAACAACCTCCTCCTACTCCTTCAGGAGCAGGAACTTCTTGAGCTTCTCGTCTTTCACGAGCACGCTCAATGTGGACTCGACCGTCCTGTTGGCTGTATCGGCGATCAAGCTCCGCCCGGAGGTCATGAGTTGAAAGCCTGGATACCGTGTGAGTGCTCGTGCCCCAGAGGGCAATGACGTCACTTGCTGTGATGCAGCACGTCTCCTATTATTGGAAACGTGCGGACCAAGTCTACCAGACAAGGTCCGCCACTGCGACGGGGCCCGTCCTGAAGGAGGAGGACCCTGGTTGCTGATGCGGTCGGCTGCTGCTGCAACCAAATGTTCCACATCGGCCCTCCACTGCTCCAGTGCATCCCGGGATGCATCCAGAGGTTGTGGGCATTGGAGAAGAGCACGTGCTGCATTGAGCGCGTGTTCCGGGTTGTCATGATTTGCCGACGCAGTGATGGACGCCGGTGCACCATCGCGTTGCCCAGCTTAATTTGCTGGTGGAGGCGGCGGTGGTGGTAGTGTGACTCCTGCTGGCGCTGAGGCTCCTGCTGGTGGCTGCATATTGGAGGGATTGCCCCCAACAGCTTGAGCAGCAGGTTGACCGTTGGATGATCCAGCAGTTGAGTTCACCATTCTCGAAATCTCAGACGCCCCTACCTGGCGCGCCAACTGTCGGTGGTTTGGAACTGGCAGATCTCCCGACACTACTAAAGTGTTAGAGGAGTTTGATGTTCGGTGTGGGCGCGCGGAGATTCAAGAAGGTGAACTGTAAATTACACAGTAGACACAAGAATTTACGTGGTTCGGGCCGCCTGAGCGTAATACCCTACTCCACGGGGTGTGTTGATGTTGTATTGGATGTATGAGCTTGTATCAAGCGTCTAGAGGGTCGGTAGGGCGTGTGTGTAGATGTGTCCTATGTATCGTCGGCTTGTCCTTTTATAGTACGAGGGCAGGCCGTTACAAATTAGCCTGGCCCGACATGTGGCCCCGACGGTTATTGATATTGATATACATTCAACACGTTCAATTACCCTTAATGACCGAGTTATGGGCTTTGACAGCACCGTTATTGGTAATTAAGGTCATCCGATCGTGTGTCATTAATATAGTATTAATGACACTTGATCGGGTCTTGAAGTCCTTGATCCCCCTTTGAAGATCCGGAGCCGTTTTGGAGTCTTCCGGAGGTTAGAGGCTGAAGATCCGACGGTTGGACACGTGGCAGCACAGGAGCACACTGTGGAGAACAGATGGCTCTGGTGTTACCCGACACGTGTCAGCACCGGAGCTTCCCTCGATCTGGGGTTAGGTCCGGGGGTGCCACTTCGGTACATAGCCCGGAGCTTCCCCCCTTGCGGGCGGTAGCTCCGGTTTGATAGTACACGTGGCGACCCTGGGACTAACCATGTTGGAGAAGCGGGTCCGGACATGTCTGACATGTGGGCCTCCGAAGGTCTTCAAATCAAGTGGGTGACTTTCCCTTGAGATATTTGCAATCCCAAGGGGTATATGGTACCCAGGGTACCGACAGCGACCCTGGGACTAACCATGTTGGAGAAGCGGGTCCGTACACGTGGGCCTCCGAAGGTCTTCAAATCAAGTGGGTGACTTTCCCTTGAGATCTTTGCAATCCCAAGGGGTATATGGTACCCAGGGTACCGACAGTATCTTTTAGCCAACCTGACTATCCGGTCAGCGGATACATTATCTTTAGGAAGGAAGTTGTCTTTCAAGTAGCTCCAGATCTCCGAGATCCATGCATCGGAGCTAACTTGAGCATTTGAGTCTTGCGTGCTGGGTTGCTCGGAGCTTCCTGCAGCACCTACGACCCTTGATGAACGCCATGGTAACAGGGCCATCGGGATTGCCAGCTTCGAGGTGCTAGTCTCGCCCCCTTCGCTCAGTTTGGCAGGCTGAGCTGTTGGTCTTGACAATCTCCAGACGAAGGTTCCGTCGGGAACCGGAGCTCCAGTTGAAGCTTTCGTCGAGAGTTCGTCAGCTTCAGCGTTGTTGAGACGCTGGACATGGCAAAGATCCAGGACTTCGAAGTCCTTCTGAAGCTTGTGGACTTCAAGTAGATATACAACTAGTTGAGGGTTGTTGCAGCAACATTCACCTTTGACTTGTTTTATTATGAGCTGCGAATCACCCTTTACCAACAGCTGTTTGACACCATATGATAGTGCCACCTTGAGCCCATAGATTAGTGCTTCATACTCTGCCAAGTTGTTGGTCGCCTTGAAGTCAAGGTGAACCATGTATTTGACCTTCTCCCCGGTCGGAGCGAGGAGAAGGATCCCAGCTCCAGCCCCCTGCTTCTGCACGGAGCTGTCGAAGTAGAGAGTCCAGTGAGGCTCAGTGAAGACCGGAACCTTAGGTTCCGGCTTCTATTCACTGGGGCCCACATGATTTGATGGAGAGGGGGTCCGTTCCGCCACGAAGTCCGCCAGTGCTTGACTCTTGATCGCTTGTCTTGGGACGAATTCAAGATCGAACTCGGCCAATTCTGCTGGCCACTTTGCAATGTTACCAGTAGAGTTGGGGTTATGCAAGATTGCACGCAGTGGATAAAAAGTTACCACTAAAATCTTGTGAGCTTGGAAGTAGTGTCGAAGCTTCATAGGGATAATAAGAACTGCGTAGAGCAGCTTATGCACCTCCAGGTACCAAGTCTTGGCGTCATGAAGTACTTCACTGATGAAGTACACTGGGTGTTGGACTGTTCGAACCCTTCCGGAGGGGCCCAGAGCTTCCTCCTCATCAACCCGGACCCTCCCGGAGGTGTCCGAACCTTCTTCGGGGACCTCCAGGTTCTTGCTTGAAGAACCTAGAGCTTCTTATGAAGTGACCCGGATCTTCCCGGAGGGGTCCGAATCTTCTTGTTCAGCAACAACAACTCCTTCATTTGAAGGAGGTTGATCCTCTGGTGTCTCGCCTTGAGGATCCGGGTCTGGGGGCTGGGACCCAGACTCGCCTTCAGGTAGATCCGGACCTTCCCGGAGGGGTCTGGCTTCCTGAGCTGGAGATGGTTTTAGTCTTTCCGCAACCAGGCCCATGCTGACAACTTTGTTAGTTGCCGAAATGTAAAGCAGAAGTGGCTCACCAGGATTCGGAGCTACCAAAGTTGGTAGAGTGGTGAGGAGCTGCTTTAGCTCTTGGAAAGCCTTTTCTGCTTCTTCAGACCATTGGAATGGTTCAGACTTCCTCAATAATTTGAAGAAGGGTAGTGCTCGTTCCGCCAGTCTCGATATGAACCGGCTGAGGGCAGCTAGACATCCAGTTAGCTTCTGGACGTCCTTGACGCGGGCTGGTGGCCGCATGTCTTCAATAGCTTTAATCTTCGCCAGATTCGCTTCTATTCCTCGGTGGTTCACCAAGAATAGAAGAAGCTTTCCGGAGCTAACCCCGAAGACACACTTGTCCGAGTTCAGCTTCGTGCGTGTGATTCGCAACTTGTCGAAGACAGCTTGCAAGGTGTCAAGGAATGACTCCTTGTTCTTGATCTTGACGACGATGTCATCGACGTACACTTACACTACATCTCTGATGAGCTCTCCAAACATTTTGTACATAGCTCACACAAACTTTGAAGCAACGTTTTTGAGATCGAATGGCATGGCAGTGTAACAATATAATCCATCTACTGTGATGAAGGAAGTATGCTTTTCATCTTCCCTAGACATTTTGATTTGGTGGTACCCAGAATATGCGTCTAGGAAACACAGTAATTCACACCCGGAGGTGGAATCCACTATCTGATCTATTCTAGGTAGTGGAAATGGATCCTTAGGACATGCCTTATTCAGTGTAGTATAGTCGATACACATCCGAAGCTTCCCGTTGGCCTTTGGTATAATGACTGGGTTTGCCATCCATTTTGGGTGGAAGACTTCTCGGAAGAATCCATCTTCGAGCAACTTCATCACTTCTTGACATATGAAGTTTTGTCGCTCTACTGACTGCCCCCGAGGCTTCTGATGTACAGGCCGAGCGTCGGGATAAATCTTCAGATTGTGCTCAATCACTTCCCTAGGGATCCCGGGCATTTGTGATGGTTGCCAGGCAAACACATCGACATTAGCCCAGAGGAAAGTGATGAGCGTGAGTACCTATTTGTCATTCAGACCTCCCGATATACGGGTGGTCTGAGCAGCGTCAGAACCGATTTGGACGACTTTGACGGGAATGTCAGTGTCGCCGCTTGGTTGCACACGAGGTGCGGAGATTGAGCCTCGATGATGAATGCTCGGGGTTTTCAGAGATTGCTCCTTTCCGGATTCTTCCTCCTGCGTTGTAGCAAGCGCATGGAGTTCTTCTAGAGCAGTAACTCCGGCGGTGCGATCTCCGCGGATCCGGAGGACACCTGATGGTGTTGGCATCTTCAACACCAAATAGCCATAATGAGCAGTAGCCATGAATTTGTACAAGGCTGGCCTGCCCAAGATGGCGTTGAATGGTAAGTTGATCTGCGCCACGTCAAAGACCAACTTCTCGGTCCTGTAATTCTTTCGAGTCCCGAAGGTCACCGGGAGAGTAATGACACCGAGTGGAGTTATGGCCCCCGAACCTACTCTAGAGAAAGGTCGGGAGGTGCGAAGATTCGAAGGTCGGAGCTGAAGCTTGACGAAGGCCTCAAAGCTTATGAGGTTCAGCCCCAAACCTCCGTCCACCATTACATGGTGGAGCTGGATGTTTTTGATGGCCGTAGATACCATCGATGGGAGTTGGCCAGCTCCGATCATGTTCTGAGGGCAGTCCGAAGCATCTAAGGTGATGGCAGTGTCCATCCACTTTCGGTGTGGCTCTGCCCTGGCGCTGGGAGCTACTGAGGCCATGTCTCGCCACATGGTCTTGAGGACACGGCAGGAAGTGATGTCCCACGAACCACCAAAGATGGTGTTCATGGTCTTCCGACGCTCATTGTCAGAGACGTCGGAGCCATTGTCAATGGAGGTGTAAACAACCTTCAAGACCTTTTTGGGGTCCTGAAATCCTAACTCCTCTTCACTCGGAGCTTCTTCTACTTTTTGTTTTCCTTCCCTTTGACAGAAAGGAGCTTCTTCCTGACACTTATTGTAGCGCTCGGTGAGGTTCTGGACCTCTTTGCACCCTTCCGGGTTGTGGCTGTTCGTCTTGTGTATGGGACACCACATCTTGGTGCTGCCACCGTCTTCAAACAACGGTCGAGGTCGTTTCTCGGGGCGTGGCCCCCGGCCACCCGGAGCTGCAGCAGCAGTGGCTGTAGGTGTGCCGGCCGACGGCTTTTTCTTGCCATTGGACTTTTTCTTCTTCTCACCACTCCCGGAGGTAGCGGCTTCACCCTTGGAGGACTTTTTGTTGTCCTCCGGAGGTGGTTGGGAGTTCATTTCATGGCCCTCCGCACCCTTGGCACACTTGTCTGTGAAGCTGAAGAGTTCCGTGACACTGGTGACTTCCTTGGTCGCCAGCTTCTCCAGCATCTTCTTGTCTCGAACTCCCTGTGTGAATGCCACAATAACAGAAGCGCTTGAGATAGAAGGAATGGTGTTTCGTACCTGGGAGAACCTCTGGATGAAGGATCACAGGGACTCTCCCCCCTTCTGCTTGACAGCAAAAAGGTCCAGTTCCGTGCTTGGTCAGGTATATGAGCTCCCGAAGTTGGCGGTGAACTGTTGGCACAGTTCCGCCCAACTATTGATGGAGTCAGGCGAAAGGCTCATGAACCAAGACCTGGCGGTCCCAGTTAAAGCCACAGGGAAATAATTGGCCATCACAACCTCATTTCCCCCAGCAGCGGTGGAGTAAATTTGGGGAAACTCAGCAGGATTGACAGTCCCGTCAAAATTCTCTAGCAGGTGAGGCCGAAACTTTTGTGGCCATCTGACCATGCGTAGGTGAATGGCCAAGGTAGAACATCCTCCTCCTACTCCCTTGGGAGGAGGGCTGTCCTGAGCCTCTCGCCTCTCGCGAGCACGCTCGATGTGGACGCGACCGTCCTATTGTTGGTAGCGATGATCGAGCTCCGCCCGGAGGTCATGAGTGGAAAGTCAGGTTACTGTATGAGTATGTCGCGCCCCGGAAGGCAGCGACGTCGCCTGTTGAGACGCAACACACCTCCTGTGCTGTGAAGCGTGCGGACCGAATCTACCCAACACGGTCTGATGCTGCGATGGGGCCCGCCCCAAGGGGGGGACCTTGATTGCTGATGCCATCGGCTCCTGCTGCAACCAGATGTTCCACATCAGCTCTCCACTGCTCCATCGCACCCTGGGGTTCTCCTGGAGGCAGTGGACGTTGGAGAAGAGTATGCGCGGCATTAATCGCGTGTTCAAGGTTGTTGTTCGTCAACGCAGTGACCGACAAAGACGCCCCATCGCGACGTCGAGCTTGATTCGCAGGAGCAGATGGTTGCGGCGGTGGCATGACTACTGCTGGAGCCACGACACCTGCTGGCTGCTGCATGTTGGAGGGGTTGCCGCCAGCAGGTTGCGCAGCGTGGTTGCCGTTGGATGATCCAGCAACAGAGTTCACCATCTTTGAATCTCGGGTGCCCGTACCTAGCACGCCAACTATTGGAGTGTGATTCCGGCAATTCTCCTGGTACTACCGTTGGCAGCCTGCAGAGTTCGTAGTTCGGTTGTGGGTGCGTAGAGATTCAAAACAAGATGATGAGTTGACCCGAGGATTTACGTAGTTCGGGCCTCATAAGCGTAATACCCTACTCCACGGGGTGTGTTGTTGCTGTATTGAGCGTCTGAGCACTTGTGTGTAAGACCAGAGTGTCTTGAGCGCGTGTGGGTGTCGAATTGTCCCTTGTGTATCGCTCGACCAGTCCTTTTATAGTACAAGGACTGGTCCTTACATCGTTAGCCTAGCCCGACATGTGGCCCTGGCGGTTACTGATGCTTACTACACAATTAATGTGCTTAATTGCCCTTAATAGTGTGGTAACACGCCTTAACAGTGGCGTTACTGGTATTAAGGGCCCTCCGATCGTGTGTCATTAAGATAACATTAATGACACTTAATCGGGTCTTGAGGTCTTTAATGTTCCTTGAAGGTCCGAGCCATTGGAAGTCCACCACTCTACCTGTTGAGGTTGAAGGTCCAGTGGTTGGACGCATGGCAGCTCCGGGGCCTACAGTCTTGGACGAGTAGGTCCAGTGCTGTTGTACACGTGTCGGTACCGGAGCTTCCCTCTGTCGGGGGTTAGGTCCGGGGGTGCCACACACGTATCTAGTCCGGAGCTTTCCCGTGTAGGGAATGTAGCTCCGGTTTAACGATACACGTGGCGGCATTAGGACTAACCATAGAAGGGAGGCAGGTACGGTTCCGTATGACACGTGGAGCCTTCGGAGGTCTTCAACTCAGACAGGTGAAGCTCCTTTGCTCTTTTTGCAGTCCCAAGGGGTATCTGGTACGCAGGGTACTGACAGTATGGTTGGTGAAGACTCGGTCCTCCGTGGACTCCTCAACGTGGATGTAGGGTTCCTTCGTGGGAATAGAACCACGAGATAAAATTGCGTCTTGTGCACTTTTTTTGTTGTTCATATCATTCTAGGTTTTACATAATATTGTGTAACTTACACTAAACTATTGGAATTAAAAGTTGATCCTTGTCATACACTGTTTCACTGTTTTAATTCATCCAAGTTGCTATTTACTTTCCGCTGCATAGGGTACTAGAAGTGAAACTATCGATTAAACTTGATCTTTCTAGTCCGTGAATACCGGACTAGTCCACACGGTACCAGACTAGTCTGATCTGTCTGTATTTGATCAGTTTGTTAAGTGTTTCAGGGCCCGACAAAAGTTCAAATAGCCTATTCACCCCCTCTAGGCTACATTCAATTGGTATCAGAGCCATATTCTTCAAAAGAGACTCACCGCTCGAAGAGAAGATGTCGAACGTCAAGGATGTACACAAGAACTTCAACAACGAGAAGGGTGATGAAGAAAGAACTCAAAAGCTAGAGAAGCTCCTTGACACCATCCAAGATTGTGAGGACGATGATGAGGAGATGCTTGAACTCAAGACACTCCTAAGGAAGAAGGCACTCTCCCCAAAGGGGAAGAAGAAGATCGAGGAAGAAAATAAGAAGGAGAGTAGTCACACCCACTACTCCCGATATCCTTTTAATTATGATCGGTTAAATTCTAACAATTATCATTACTTGTCAATTTCTCTAGGGAAAGCACCTTTCTTCGATGACAATGATTATTCTATGTGGAGACAAAACATGAAAATGCATCTCATATCTCTTAACCCCAGTTTGTGGCATATAGTGTGTACATGGATAGATATCCTGGATGATGATGAAGAGCTGACTCCAAGCCAAGAACAAGCTATTCATCAAAACGCTCAAGTTGCAACTGTTATCACATCGTTACTGAGTCGAGACGAGTTCACCGAGGTGGATGGACTCGAAATTGCCAAGGAGATATGGGATATTCTACAAACCCCACATGAAGGTGATCGTCATGTGTGGGAAGCCAAGATTGAAATGATTGAAGGCGAATTGGGAAGATTCACCATTGAAGAAGATGAGTCACCACACGATATGTACAATCGTTTGAAGAATCTTATCAACAAAGTCCGAGCATATGGCAACAAGAAGTGGAATGATCACGAGGTCATGAAGCTAATTCTTAGAGCATTCATGTCTTGCAATGTGACTCTTTGCTCGATGATTAGAGAAAGCCCCGAGTATCAGAAGATGACCCCGGACAAACTTCTTGGCAAGATCATCAATTTTTAGATGACGGAGAAGCAATCCAAGCACGATAAGGAAATTGCTGACCTTACCTCAGAAAAGAAGAAAGGAGTTGCTTTAAAGTCCACTTGTAAGCCTGTATCAAAAGAAGCCCGAGAATCTCATGGAGAAGACAACATCAATGATTAAAGCAGTGATATTGATGAAGAAGATATGATCTTATTCATGAAGAAATTCAAGAAAATGATGAGAAGAAGACAAGATGGTCGCTCAAATGAAGAAAGAAATAGGGACAAATCGAGACAAAAAATGAGGCGTGCTTGCTATAATTGTGGCGAGTACGACCACTTTATAGTAGACTGTCCACATGAAGGAAACAAGAAGAAGGCTAAGGACAATAAGGCTCAGCCAAAGAAAATGTTTAAGAAAAAGAAGCAATTTGGCCAAGTGCACTTAGGGAAGGAGTGGGACTCTAATGATTAGTCCTCATCCGAAGAAGAAGAGGAGATGGCCACCATAGCCATCAAGAAGACGACCAAGAAATCCACTCTCTTCCCAACCTTGGGCGCATGGAAGGACAATGATAACATATGTCTAATGGCCAAGGAAGGTAAAAGGAGACTTATTCATCCGGTGGAGCTAATTGGGTGCTATATAGTGGATGCACCAATCACATGACCGGAGAAAGAAGGATGTTCATGGAATATGAAGAAAATGAAGATTCAAGCGAAGACATTTATTTTGGTGATAACAGTCAAGGAAGGGAGCTTGGTACCGGTAAAATTGCAATTTCATTATAAATATAATCTTTCTCATGTTTTACACGTTGATTCCTTGGATTATAACCTTTTGTCCATATCTTAATTATGTGACAAAGGTTATAATTTTTTATTTACTAATGAGGGTGTGATCGTCTCTAGAAGGAGTGATAACTCGGTTGCATTCAAGGCAGTGTTAAAGGGAAAACTTTATTTAGTTGACTTCAACAAAGATAAAGCCGAACTTGACACATGCTTGATTGCAAAGACCAACATGGGCTGTGTCGGTACCCTGCATACCGGATACCCCTTGGGACTTCCAAAAGTGCGAAGGAACTCCACCTATATGAGTTGAAGACCTCTGAAGGCCCCACGTGTCATATGGAACCGGACCTGCCTCCCTTCTATGGTTAGCTCCAGTGCCACCACGTGTATCGTAAAACTGGAGCTACATTCCATACATGGGATAGCTCCGGACTAGATACCTGTGTGGCACCTCCGGACCTAACCCCCGACAGAGGGAAGCTCTGCTACCGACACGTGTACAACAGCACCGGACCTACTCGTCCAAGACGGTAAGCTCTGGAGCTGCAACGTGTCCAACCGCCGGACCTTCAGCTTCAACGAGCAGATTGGTGGACCTTCAACGGCTCGGACCTTCAAGGAAGATTAAAGACTTCAAGACCCGATTAAGTTTCATTAATGCTATATTAATGACACACGATCGGAGGACCCTTAATACCAGTAACGCCGCCATCAAGGCGCGTTATCACGCTGTTAAGGGTAATTAAGTATATTAATTGTGTATTAAGCATCAGTAACCGCTAGGGCCACATGTCAGGCCAGGCTGACGATGTAACAGCCAGCCCTTGAACTATAAAGGACTAGCCGAGTGATACACGAGAGGAGACATCCACACGCGCTCAGGACATGAGTCTCTGACACCCAAGCGCTCAGACGCTCAATACAACAACAACACACCCATGTAGTAGGGTATTACACTCAGGCAGCCCGAACCAAGTAAATACTTGTGTCAAATCACCACCTTCTTCTGAATCTCCGCGCGCCCACAACTGAACTACAAAACTCTGTGGGTTACCAACAGTAGTACCAGGAGAATTGTCAGAATCACCCTCCGACAGCTGGCGCACCAGGTAGGGGCGCCCGAGATTCAAAGATGGTGAATTCTACTGCTGGATCGTCCAACGGCAACCATGCTGCGCAACCTGCTGGAGGCAATCCCTCCAACATGCAGCAGCCAACAGGTGCTGTGGCTCCAGCAGGAGTCATGCCACCACCGCCACCGTACACACCGGCAAATCAAGCTGGACAACGAGACAGGGCGTCCACGTTGGTCACTGCATCGGCGAACAACAACCCTGAACATGCGCTTCATGCTGCGCGTGCTCTTCTCCAACGTCCACCGCCTCCAGGAGCATCCTAGGGTGCAATGGAGCAGTGGAGAGCTGATGTGGATCATTTGGTTGTAGCAGCTGCCGATCGCATCAGCAATCAAGGTCCTCCCCCCTCGGGGCGGGCCCAATCGCAGCATCGAACCTTGTCGAGTAGACTCGATCCACACGCTTCATAGCACAGGAGGCGTGCTGCGTCTCAACAGGCAACATCGCTGCCTTCCGGGACGCGATGTACTCATACGCTAACGAGGCTATCGACTCATGACCTCTTGGCGGAGCTCGATCATCATTACCGTCAATAGGACGGTCGCATCCACATTGATCGTGCTCGCGAGAGGCGAGAAGCTCGGAACAACCCTGCTCTTGAGGGAGTAGGAGGAGGCTGTTCTGCATTGGCCATGCACCTGTGCATGGTCAGATGGCCGCAGAAGTTCCGGCCTCATTCGCTGGAGAAATTTGACAGGACTGTTAACCCCGCCGAATTTCTTCAAATCTACTCCACCGCTATCCTTGTGGCTGGGGGAAATGAAGCCGTGATGGCCAATTATTTCCCTGTGGCTTATAATGGGACCGCCAGGTCTTGGTTCATGAGCCTTCCGCCTGACTCAATCCACAGTTGGGCGAAGTTGTGCCAACAGTTCACCGCCAATTTCGGGAGCTCATACACCCGACCAGGCACAAAACTAAACCTTTTTGCTGTCAAGCAGAAGGGGGGAGAGTCCCTACGATCTTTCATCCAGAGGTTCTCCTAGGTGCGAAATACCATTCCTTCTATCTCAAGCACTTCTGTTATTGTAGCATTCAGACAGGGCGTTCGAGACAAGAAGATGCTGGAGAAGATGTCGACCAAGGAAGTCACCAGGGTCACGGAACTCTTCAGTTTGGCAGACAAGTGTGCCAAGGCTGCGGAGGGCCGCGAAATGCACTTTCAACCACCCCCGGAGGCCAACAAAAAGTCCTCCAAGGGTGAAGCCACTACCTATGGAAGTGGCAAGAAGAATAAAATATCCAACGACAATAATAAGCCGCCGGCTGTCACACCTACTGCTGCAGCTATTGCAGCTCCAGGTGGCCAAGGGCCATGCCCCGAGAAACGACCTCGATCATCGACTGAAGACGGTGGAAGCTCCAAGGTATGGTGTCACATACACAAGACGAACAACCACAACCTGGAAGGCTGCCGAGAGGTCCAGAACCTCGCCGAGTGCTACAACAAGCATCGGGAAGAAGCTTCTTTCCGTCAAAGGGAAGGAAAACAAAAATTCGACGAAGCTACGACTAAAGATGAGTTAGGCTTTCAGGACCCTAAAAACGTCTTGAAGGTTGTTTACACCTCCGTTGATGACGACTCCGACGTCTTCAACAACGAGCGTCGGAAAACCATGAACACCATCTTTGGTGGTTCATCGGACATCACCTCCCGTCGTGTCCTCAAGACAATGCGGTGGGACATGGCCTCTGTAGCTCCCACCGCCAGGGCGGAGCCTCATCGGAAGTGGATGGATACTGCCATCACCTTCGATGCTTTGGACTGCCCTTAGAACATGATCGGAGCTAGCCAACTCCCACTGATGGTATCTACGACCATCAACAACATCCAGCTCCACCACATAATGGTGGACGGAGGTTCGGGGTTGAACCTCATAAGCTTCGAAGCCTTCATCAAGCTTCAGCTCTAACCTTCGGATCTTTGCCCCTCCCGACCTTTCTCCAGAGTAGGTCCGGGGGCCATAACTCCCCTCGGTGCCATTACTCTCCCGGTGACCTTCGGGACTCGGGAGAATTACAGGACCGAGAAGTTGGTCTTCGATGTGGCGCAAATTAACTTACCATTCAACGACATTTTGGGCAGGCTAGCCTTGTACAAATTCATGGATCCCCGACCACTGCTTAGGCGACCCAGCCAGTGGCTGCTGCTCATTATGGCTACTTGGTGTTGAAGATGCCAACACCCATAGGCGTTCTCTGGATCCGCGGAGATCACACCGCCAGAGTTACTGCTCTGGAAGAACTCCATGCGTTTGCTACAGCACTGGAGGAAGAATTCGGAAAGTAGCAAGCTCCAAAGCCTTCGAGCATTCGTCATCGAGGCTCAACCTCCGCACCTCGCGTGCAACCAAGCGGAGACACTGACATTCCTGTCAAATTCGTCCAAATTGGTTCCGACGCCGCTCAGACCACTCGTATATCGGGAGGTCTGAACGACAAATAGGAACTCGCGCTCATCACTTTCCTCTGGGCTAATGTCGACGTGTTTGCTTGGCAATCGTCACAAATGCCTGAGATCCCTAGGGAAGTGATTGAGCACAATCTGAAGATTTATCCCGACGCTCGGCCTGTACATCAGAAGCCTCAGAAGCAATCAGTAGAGCGACAAAACTTCATACGTCAAGAAGTGAAGAAGTTGCTCGAAGCTGGATTCATCCGAGAAGTCTTCCACCCAAAATGGCTGGCAAACCCAATCGTTGTACCTAAGGCTGGCGGGAAGCTTCGGATGTGTATCGACTACACTACACTGAATAAGGCATGTCCAAAGGATCCATTTCCACTACCTAGAATACATCATATAGTGGATTCCACCTCCGGGTGTGAATTACTGTGTTTCCTAGACGCATATTCTGGGTATCGTCAAATCAGAATGTCTAGGGAAGATGAAGAGCATACTTCGTTCATCACAATAGATGGATTGTACTGTTACACTGCCATGCCATTCGATCTCAAAAATGTTGCTTCAACGTTTGTGCGAGCTATGTACAAAACTGTTGGAGAGCTCATCAGAGATGTAGTGGAGGTGTACGTCGATGACATCGTCGTCAAGATCAAGAACAAGGAGTCATTTCTTGACACCTTGCAAGCTGTCTTCGACAAGTTGCGAATCACACGCACGAAGTTGAACCCGGACAAGTGTGAATTCGGGGTTAGCTCCGGAAAGCTTATTGGATTATTGGTGAACCACCGAGGAATAGAAGCGAATATGGTGTAGATTAAAGCTATTGAAGACATGCGGCCACAAGCCCGCATCAAGGACGTCCAGAAGCTAACTAGATGTCTAGCCGCCCTCAGCCGGTTCATCTCAAGACTGGTTACGAAAAGACCAGAACCATCCACAATTCAGGAATCAAAACCCCTTTTGGAAGGTCTGAAACTACCTAAAGGTGAGTCTGGGTCCCAGCCCCCAGACCTGGATCCTCAAGGCGAGATGCCTGAGGATCAAACTCCTTCAAATGAAGGAGTTAATGTTGCTAAACAAGAAGATCCGGACCCCTCCGAGAAGGTCTGGGTCACTTCAGAAGAAGCTCTGGGTTCCTCTAGCAAGAACCTGGAGGTCCCTGAACAAGGTCCGGACCCCTCTGGGAGGGTCTGGGTTGATGAGGAGGAAGCTCCGGGCCCCTCCGGGAGGGTCCAAACAGTCCAACACCCAGTGTACTTCATCAGCAAGGTACTACATGACGCCAAGACTCGGTACTAAGAGGTGCATAATTTGCTCTACGCAGTTCTTATCACCTCTAGGAAGCTTTGCCAATACTTCCAAGCTCACAAAATCTTAGTGATAACCTCTTATCCACTGCGTGCAATCTTGCATAACCCCAACTCTACTGGGAACATTGCAAAGTGGGCAGCGGAACTGGCCGAGTTCGATCTTGAATTCGTCCCAAGAAAAGCGATCAAGAGTCAAGCATTGGTAGACTTTGTGGCGGAATGGACCCCCTCTCCATCAAATCCTGGGGGCCTCAGTGAGCAGAAGCCGGAACATAAGGTTCTGGTCTTCACTAAGCCTCACTGGACTCTCTACTTCGACGGCTCTGTGCAGAAGCAGGGGGCCGAAGCTGGAATCCTTCTCCTCGCTCCGACCGGGGAGAAGGTCAAATACATGGTTCACCTTGACTTCAAGGCGACCAACAACATGGCAGAGTACGAAGCACTAATCTATGGGCTCAAGGTGGCATTATCATATGGTGTAAAGCAGCTGTTGGTAAAGGGTGATTCACAGCTCATTATAAAACAAGTCAAAGGTGAATGTTGCTGCAACAACCTTCAACTAGCTGCATATTTACTTGAAGTCCAGAAGCTTCAGAAGGACTTCGAAGTCCTGGATCTTTGCCATGTCCAGCGTCTCAACAACGCTAAAGCTGACGAACTGTAAGACCTATGTGTGCTGAATACATTGGCTTGTAGTGAATACACTTGGCTTTGATGATAAAAGTTTTAAATATCACCAAAACACCTTTTTATCAAGGTTCGACTCTAGCTCCGAGCTACAACAAGGTCCGTCGGTAGGTATGACTTGTTTTGGGTAGCTCCGGCTATGTTAGATGCTAGGTCCGGCTTCTTGGTAAGGTCCGACTAGCTTTGGTTAGCTCCGGTGAGCTTTATCTTTAGCTCTGACATGTCTTTGTTAGCTCCGGCATGTCTTTGATAGCTCCGGCATATACTTGATAGCTCCGGCATGCTTTTACTAAGCTCCGACGTACTTTGTCTAGCTCCGGTTTTGGGTTGACTAGTTTTGACTAGTTTTTGGTAAGCTCCGGTGCTAGGATCTACTAGTTTTGATAAGCTCCGGCGCTAGGTTCTACTAGCTTTTGTTAGCTCCGGCTCAAGCTCCGGGTTGCTCTGGCAAGGTCCGGAACTTGACCTAAGTGCTTTTGCTTTTCATTTACAATGTTTCATACTTGCTTTACATTGTTGGAAAGATTGCTTAGTATTCATTTGCTAAGTTTTTGGTGCGTTTTGGATGATATGGATGATATCGTGTTACTGTGGTTTTGCAACATGCTTATGTGAGGTTCTCACGTAAGGTGTTGTGTTCGGAACTAACTTGAGTCAAGTCGAGGACTTGGGCTCGTATGGATTGTTTGTTTGTTCATGTGCAAGTGTTGCTTGAGTTCAAGTCATGGCTGGTGACAGGATCCATTGGACTAGTCTCAGGAGGAGATGAGGTTCCAACAACCAAGTTCGGGAGGAACTGTGGTTGAGCGGGTCAGGAGGTCGCGCAGGATGATTGAATCAAGGGCAGTGCATATGAAGGTCGAAGGAAGGTGTTCGCACGTATGCATGTGGTGCATGACGTGTCAATATGCTTCTAGAGACGGATTATGGAAGGAAGATCGGATCGGAAGGATCGGATCGTATCGGTTGAAGACTTTGGCTGCGGCGGAGTCGGTTATGGCTCGGTATGGAAATATCGAGTTGGTTATGTTAGGATTTCGTGTGGGTCACGAATTTGAGTTGTTTAGGAATGTAGGATACATTCCTAAGGTGTTTGGAAGTCTTAAGATTGCTTCTATCTGCGTATAGAAGAATCTTGAGCAGTTATGGAAAGTTAGGATTCGTAATCTGAGTAGGATTGGAGTCCTAGTTGGATTGGGATGGCCTAAGGGCTGGTTATATAAGCAAGGGAAGGCCAAAGCTCGTGGAGAAGACTTTGGGGCTGTTCCTCTTGTGTTCTATTGAATAAAATTCATAGTTTGAAGGAACTTTTGTGCCTTGTTCGTTCGACTTGTTCTAGACAAGTTTTACTCGTCGAGATTCTGGACAGCACTACCTTTCGTTGGTGGTTTTATCATAACTCGAGTTTTATAGATCCAATTGACGTGATTCTTTTTGGGTTGTCTTCACAACTTGATTGTCTATCATCTGTCAAAATTTCACGGTCATTGGATTTGTAGGTTCTGAGCTACACGAGTTTCTTTACAGCATTCCAGAAACTGTTTTTCTCGGGTAGGTCAGATTGACCATAGTCTGATCTTTCGATCATAACTTGAGTTTTTCTCGACGGATTTGAGTAATTCTTTTTGTGTTGTCTTCGTGACTTGATTCTCTCTTATATCTATCACTTTTGTCATGGTGAAACACGTTTAGATTAGTCTCATACACGATTTCTTTAACAGATCGTTTTTCTACCGAAGGCATTAGGGTTTTATTGTTTCCGCTGCGTAAGATTTTTAAATCTACCATTCACCCTCCCTCTGGTAGCTTTTCACGTGCTCTTCGATCCTACAATTGGTATCAGAGCCACGGTGCTCTAATCTTTGTGATTTGCACGTGTTTTTGACTAATCATCATGGAGAAGTACTCCGCCAAACCTTGTGTGTTTTCTAGTATTGATTTTCAGGTCTGGAAGGCACGCATGGAGGCCTTCATCCAGGCGCAAGGCTTCGCAATATGGGAAAAGGTGTACAAACCTTATGAAGTCCCGCCTAACGATCAAGTTACGGCTACGAACCTCCAGGACGTCGACAAAAACAACAAAGCACGAAACTTGATCATCCAAGGACTGACTCAGAGTGACTTTGATCGTGTCGCGCACCTCCGGTCAGCATACGATGTTTGGAGAGCTCTCTGTGATTATCATGAAGGCTCCAACACAATCAAGGAGGTCAAACAAGATATGTTCAAAAAGGAATATATGCGATTTGAGATGCAACCAGGTGAGTCTATCGATGACCTCTTTGCTCGTTTCAATAAAATTCTCAGCAACCTACGTAGTGTCAATGTTAATTTTTCTGATGCTGAGAATGCTAGACAACTTCTTAGTGCATTAGACATGTCAGTTTGGGAGATAAAAGTAACATCCATTCGTGAATCAACTGTCATGAGTTCTCTTACATTAGATGTACTTTATTCTAAACTAAAAACTCATGAAATTGACATCCTAGCACGTAAGAACTCAAACAAGTCTATTGCATTTGTCTCACAACGTGATATGTCTAGCTCCGACCAATCATCATCTTGCAATACTCTTGCTTTGTTGTCCTCACTAACCCTGGAACAGATCGAAGAATTTCCAGAAGAGGAGTTGGCACTCATCTCTACTAGATTCTCAAAAGCATTGCAAAATGTGAGAACTAGAAGGAGAGGAAGCTCCGGACCTCAACGCTGTTTTGAATGTGGTAAAACAGGACAATTTCGTACAGAATGCCCTAACCTTTCAGGTCCGACCACCCGGGGAGAAAAACAAAGCAAGGTCCGGACCTCCTCTGGAAATTCCAACAAGAAAAAGAAGGGTACCATAGGACGCAAGATGATTAACAGCTTCATCACCGCACTTCAAGAACTTAGTTCAAGTGATGTAGACTTTGAAAGTGATGAAGATGATGACGATCTGGCCAACTTATGCTTCATGGCGGGCAAATCAAGATCAAGATCAAGTCAGGAGGATGCAATACACAACAGTAAAGACGATGAGGTATGTTCTACCTGCAATGAAATGTGTGATGCTATTTCTCGTGCAACTATTATTGTCAAGAAAAAGGACAAAAACCTTAGGGATAATGCTGCTAAAATTGAATCACTAGAATCTGAAATTAACCGTTTAAAAACCTTGATTCCTAGTGATGATGCATGTCCCTCATGTGACTTAATCTATGAACAATTGTCCACATTAAGAAGTGCACACTCCTCCACTCTAGATATACTTGATAAAGAAATTGAAAAGAACAAAGAGCTTGCTGCACTTAATGATAAAAACTTGAAAGATGCTAGCTGTTCTACAATTGATTTGCATTGTTCTACTTGTGATGATCTTGATAAGAAACTACAGGATGCTATGAATGAAATCTCTATATTGAACAATGCTTTACGTTCTCATGAAGTTAAATTTTGTTCCAATTGCAAACTAAAAGAAAAAACTTCATGTGAAAATTGCCTTGATCTGTCCAATAAACTTGATGACATGCATAGGACAATAGATCGGTTTTGTAATGGGAATAAGAACCTAAACTTGCTGCTGAATTCTTCCAAGTCATGCAATGATAAAACTGGTTTAGGTTTTGAGTCTCATGCTCATACTAAGGCACATCCACCTAAAATTGTAAAGTCATTAGGAAGTGGTTTGGTTCAAACAGTTCCTAAACAAAAAGAAGTGGTTTTCAAATCTGCAGGAGTGTTGCCTCATTTGGTTTCAAATAAAAATATTGCCTGCTCATCTAGACATGAACACAAAGTTAAATTTCATTGTACCTTCTGTGGTAGAGATGGTCATGTCATAGATTTTTGTTATAGACTAGCTAAACAACAGAAAAAGGAAAGAAAAATTGCTAGATCTTATAACTTTCATGCAATTAGAAAAACACAACCTGCTTTAGTGAGTCAGAAATTTGAAAAGGTAGCTTCCAGACCTTCTGGTAAGAAATCTACAAAGGCAGCTCCGGTAGTTATGATAGCTCCGAGAGCTCCCGGATCTTCTGTTGTTCCCTCCGAAGCTTCAGTTTTTGCCTCCGGACCTTCTGCTTTTACCTCCGGAGCTACTGGTTTTCACTCTAAACAAGTAACAACTTCTAAATCAACTGTTAAGGACAGAAAACCTCAATCTTTGACTCATAAACCTGCTGTTTTGTCTCAGCTTTCACGTGTTTTTCCTGCTGCACGTCGTGTGACTCAGTACTGGATTCCTAAATGCCTTTTGACTAACCCCAGTATTGAGTCATCGACGTATTGTGCTTCTATGTAGGTTACACGTTTGAGGAAGGAGAACATTTGGATTGTGGATTCAGGTTGCTCACGCCACATGACCGGTAACAAAGATTGGTTCTCCTCCCTCTCTTTTGTGTCACGTGTAGAGAATGTTACTTTTGCCGATAATTCTTCAAATCCTATAATTGCTAAAGGTTCGGTTAAAGTAAATGATCACTACACTTTGAAAAATGTGGCACTTGTCAAAAATTTGAAATACAACTTGCTTTCTGTTGCACAATTGCTAGATGAAATCTAGAAATCATTTTCAATAAAAACTGCTGCAAAGTTGCAGGTTCAAATAGTGAGCTTATTTTTAACATGTCTCGGTTTGGAAGAGTTTTTAAAGCCGATTTTGATATGTCTTCCTCTAAGCATAGGTGTCTAGTTGCTAATGATTTAAAGGACCTATATTTTTGGCATCGTAGACTTGGTCACGTAGGCTTTGATCACCTAACGCGTGTTAGTGCTCTTGATCGCATACGTGGGCTGCCTAAGCTTAAAGGGGACAAAGAAATTGTGTGCTCTTCTTGTAGACATGCTAAGATGGTTGCAGGTTCACATACTCCTCTCACAATGATCATGACAACTGAACCATGTCAACTTTTGCATCTTGACACCGTAGGACCTTCACGTGTTCAATCCTTCAGAGGTAAATGGTATGTTCTTGTGATTGTTGATGATTATTCTAGATACTCTTGGGTTTACTTTATGGCGTCTAAGAATGAAGTTTTTAGTCACTTTAGAACTTTATTTATTAGATTATCAATTGATCACCCAGGATCATTAAAAGCAATTAGAAGTGATAATGGAACTGAATTTAAAAATCAATCTTTTGATCACTTTTGTGCTGAAAATAGAATAGATCATCAATTTTCTTCACCATATGTACCTCAACAAAATGGTGTTGTAGAAAGAAAGAACAGAACCTTAGTTGAGATGGCTAGGACTATGCTTGATGAATATCAAACTCCTAGGAAATTTTGGGCTGATGCGTTAGCAACCGCTTGTTATGTCTCAAATCGTGTTTTCTTGCGTGCTAAGCTAGGTAAAACACCATATGAGCTCCGGTTTGGACATAGGCCTAGTGTTACACACTTTCGGGTCTTTGGTTGCAAATGCTTTGTTAAGAAACATGGTAATCTTGATAAATTTGAACATAGATCAATTGATGGTATGTTTCTTGGTTATCCATCTCATACTAGAGGCTATCGTGTGCTTTTACTTGACACTAACAAAATTGTGGAGACTTGTGAAGTGTCTTTTGATGAAGATAGCCCAGGTACTAGCTCCGGTGTTGCAGGACCAGATCCGTATCCTCAGGGGGAGGGTATTTTCGAAGATGAAGAAGAGCCGGTGATACTGCCTGGTAGTTCCGAAGCTGACACGTGTCCAGCTCCGGACATTGAACAAGCTCCGGCTATCACCTCTGCTGGTCCTGATCGTCCAGAAGTCACAAGCTCATCAATCTACGATGAACCTAATGAAGAAGAAGCTTGTGAGACATCTGTTCCCCTACGTTTTTACAAAGATCATCCCCAACAACAGATGATTGGAAGCTTGCACGAACGAGTCACACGGTCCAGGTTTTGCGATCCAAACTCACATGCTCATTCTGCTTTTGTTGCTTCTTTTGAACCCAAAGATATATCACACGCACTCACTAATGAATCTTGGATTATTGCCATGCAAGAAGAGTTAGAAAATTTTGAAAGAAATAATGTTTGGAAACTTGTACCTCCACCTCAAGGTCACACTTTAATTGGAACTAAATGGGTACATAAAAATAAACAAAGTGAGGATGGGGTTGTGGTTAGGAATAAGGCTAGGTTGGTTGCTCAAGGTTTCACTCAAGTTGAAGGTCTAGATTTTGATGAAACTTTTGCTCCTGTCGCTAGATTAGAAGCCATAAGAATTTTGTTAGCTTTTGCAGCATCTAAAGGTTTTAAGCTATATCAAATGGATGTTAAAAGTGATTTTCTTAATGGCTACATAGATGAGGAGGTTTATGTCAAACAACCACCGGGTTTTGAAAATCCAAATTTTCCTAATCATGTTTACAAACTGTCCAAAGCCTTATACGGTCTCAAACAAGCCCCTAGAGCATGGTATGATAGGTTAAAAACATTCTTACTTGAAAAGGGGTTTACCATGGGCAAGGTTGATAAAACTCTTTTTGTGCTTAAGCATGGCAATGACTCATTATTTGTTCAAGTCTATGTGGATGATATTATCTTTGGTTGTGCTTCTCATGATCTTGTGTCCAAGTTTTCAGCAATGATGAGTTCCAAATTTGAAATGAGTATGATGGGTGAACTCACTTACTTTTTGGGGCTACAAATCAAGCAAACCAAGGAGGGTACCTTTGTGCATGAAACGAAGTATACCAAAGACCTCCTAAGGCGCTTCAACATGGACAAAAGCAAGCCTCTTCGGACACCAATGGGAACAGCAACAACACTTGAACTTGATGAAGATGGTGAACCCGTGGATCAAAAAGAATATAGAAGTATGATCGGATCACTTTTGTACCTCACGACATCAAGACCGAACATACAATTCAGCGTATGTCTTTGTGCACGGTTTCAAGCTTCCCCACGCGTTTCACATCGTCAAGCCGTCAAAAGTATTCTCAGGTACTTACATGGAACTCAAGAATTTGGCATTTTTCTTCCTTCTTCCTCAACCGTTACTTTGAAAGCTTTTTCAGATGCTGATTTTGGGGGTTGTAGGATTGATAGGAAAAGTACTTTCGGTGCTTGTCATTTTCTTGGTAATTCTCTTGTTGCTTGGTCCTCTAGAAAACAAAATTCTGTTGCACAATCCACAGCTGAATCTGAATATGTAGCTGCTGATAGTGCTTGCTCACAAATTCTTTGGATTGTTCAAACACTTAAGGACTATGGGGTTGATCTAGATAGTGTTCCACTGTTCTGTGATAACACTAGTGCTATTTGCATTGCCAAAAACCCCGTGCAACATTCTAGAACTAAGCACATTGACATTAGGTATCACTTTCTCCGAGATAATGTTGAAAAAGGAAACATTGTGCTTCACCATGTAGATACCGAACAACAATTGGCTGACATTTTTACAAAACCTTTGGATTTCACTCGTTTTTGTTACATTCGTAGTGAAATAGGGGTTATGCATCCCCATGGCTTAAATTGAGTGGGAGTTTTTGAAACTTGGGAAGTCTAATGTGTGAATCTGAAATTAAAATAATATGAGCATAGTATTTCATACATACATGACTTTGTGATTCATTTTACATGCTGAAAGTTCTTACTACATTACTCGTGTTATATATTTTGTAGTTTTTGCCATGTCTAGTAATTGGAATAATTACTTACACTAAAACTGGTCATGGTCGAACCTTCTTGCTGTTTTGAACTTGTTGCATGCTCACAAATGTTTAATCATTAAGAACTCATCAAGTAATCAACTCACATGTTGAGTTTTTATGAACAAATATAAATTGAGAAAAGATCAAGAGAATATGCATGCATCACACTTCTTCTTTTGAGATGGCTTGTCATTGCACTTAGATATGAACTTGGAAGAAGTTGTGTATGACTAAAACCATGTCCTTAAGCTTCTGATTGTCAAATGACATAGGCTTGGCTTGGTTGGTTAGAATAAGGCAGATGCGCATATAATCTCTTGCAAATATCATATGATCAAAATTTATGTTTTGAAAAATAACAAAATGCAGCAACTAGTGTCATGCTATCAGGTTTTGAGATAGTTAAGTTTGTGAGATCATGACTTGCTTAAATTGAAAATTACATATGATCTCTAGCATGGCTTACACTACCTTATGTATTTCATTGATGTGATAATGTAAGGTACTTGATAGTATGACTTGGATGAGCTTTGTTTATATGTATATGTTATAATATGCTCATAACAACTAAAGGGGGAGAGATAATTTGTTTATATGCTCGTGACTTGCTGAATACATTGTCAAAGGGGGAGAGATAATCATGAAGAGAAAGAAAATTTGTGCATAAGGAGAGATAATAAAGAGGGAGAGATTTTCATATAATAAAGGGGGAGAGATTTTCATTTTATTCTCTTCTCTTTTTACTTTTGATTTACAAAGGGGGAGAAATTGTTTTCAAAAACTTTTATGTGAATAAGCCAATGTTTGGATTTTAGATGGTGTTGCCAATGCATTCATCAAGGGGGAGATTGTAAGACCTATGTGTGCTGAATACATTGGCTTGTAGTGAATACACTTGGCTTTGATGATAAAAGTTTTAAATATCACCAAAACACCTTTTATCAAGGTCCGACTCTAGCTCCGAGCTACAACAAGGTCCAACGCTAGGTCTGACTTGTTTTGGGTAGCTCCGGCTATGTTAGATGCTAGGTCCGGCTTCTTGGTAAGGTCCGACTAGCTTTGGTTAGCTCCGGTGAGCTTTATCTTTAGCTCCGACATGTCTTTGTTAGCTCCGGCATGTCTTTGATAGCTCCGGCATATACTTGATAGCTCCGACATGCTTTTGCTAAGCTCCGACGTACTTTGTCTAGCTCCGGTTTTGGGTTGACTAGTTTTGACTAGTTTTTGGTAAGCTCCAGTGCTAGGATCTACTAGTTTTGGTAAGCTCCGGCGCTAGGTTCTACTAGCTTTTGTTAGCTCTGGCTCAAGCTCCGGGTTGCTCTGGCAAGGTCCGGAACTTGACCTAAGTGCTTTTGCTTTTCATTTACAATGTTTCATACTTGCTTTACATTGTTGGAAAGATTGCTTAGTATTCATTTGCTAAGTTTTTGGTGCGTTTTGGATGATATGGATGATATCGTGTTACTGTGGTTTTGCAACATGCTTATGTGAGGTTCTCACGTAAGGTGTTGTGTTCGGAACTAACTTGAGTCAAGTCGAGGACTTGGGCTCGTATGGATTGTTTGTTTGTTCATGTGCAGGTGTTGCTTGAGTTCAAGTCATGGCTGGTGACAGGATCCATTGGACTAGTCTCAGGAGGAGATGAGGTTCCAACAACCAAGTTCGGGAGGAACTGTGGTTGAGCGGGTCAGGAGGTCGCGCATGATGATTGAATCAAGGGCAGTGCATATGAAGGTCGAAGGAAGGTGTTCGCACATATGCATGCGGTGCATGACGTGGCAATATGCTTCTAGAGACGGATTATGGAAGGAAGATCGGATCGGAAGGATCGGATCGTATCGGTTGAAGACTTTGGCTGCGGCGGAGTCGGTTATGGCTCGGTATGGAAATATCGAGTTGGTTATGTTAGGATTTCGTGTGGGTCACGAATTTGAGTTGTTAAGGAATGTAGGATACGTTACTAAGGTGTTTGGAAGTCTTAAGATTGCTTCTATCTGCGTATAGAAGAATCTTGAGCAGTTATGGAAAGTTAGGATTCGTAATCTGAGTAGGATTGGAGTCCTAGTTGGATTGGGATGGCCTAAGGGCTGGTTATATAAGCAAGGGAAGGCCAAAGCTCGTGGAGACGACTTTGGGGCTGTTCCTCTTGTGTTCTATTGAATAAAATTCATAGTTTGGAGGAACTTTTGTGCCTTGTTCGTCCGACTTGTTCTAGACAAGTTTTACTCGTCGAGATTCTGGACAGCACTACCTTTCGTCGGTGGTTTTATCATAACTCGAGTTTTATAGATCCAATTGACGTGATTATTTTTGGGTTGTCTTCACAACTTGATTGTCTATCATCTGTCAAAATTTCACGGTCATTGGATTTGTAGTTTCTGAGCTACACGAGTTTCTTTGCAGCATTCCAAAAACTGTTTTTCTCGGGTAGGCCAGATTGACCATAGTTTGATCTTTCGATCATAACTTGAGTTTTTCTCGACGTATTTGAGTAATTATTTTTGTGTTGTCTTCGTGACTTTATTCTCTCTGATATCTATCACTTTTGTCACGGTGAAACACGTTTAGATTAGTCTCATACACGATTTCTTTAACAGATCGTTTTTCTACCGAAGGGATTAGGGTTTTATTGTTTCCGCTGCGTAAGATTTTTAAATCTACCATTCACCCCCCTCTGGTAGCTTTTCACGTGCTATTCGATCCTACACGAACTCTCGACGAAAGCTTCAACCGGAGCTCTGGTTCCCAACGGAACCTTCGTCTCGAGATTGTCAAGACCAACAGCTCAGCCTGCCGAACTGAGCGAAGGGGACAAGACCAGCACCACGAAGTTGGCGGTCCCGATGGCCCTGTTACAATGGCGTCAATCAAAGGTCGTAGGTGCTGCAGGAAGCTCCAAGCAACCCAACACGCAAGACTAAAATGCTCAAGTTAGCTCTGATGCATGGATCTCGGAGATCCGGAGCTACTTGAAAGACAACATGCTTCCTGAAGACAATGTATCTGCTGACCTGATAGTCAGATTGGCTAAAATATACACACTGGTAGAAGGGGATCTCTACCGGCGTGGTGCCAACGGCTTCCTAATGCGGTGCATTACAAGGGAAGAAGGCCGTGAGCTCCTCGCGGAAATCCATGGAGGCGAGTGTGGGAACCACACGTCTTCCCGCACGTTGGTCAGTAAAGCCTTTCAGCATGGTTTTTAGTGGCCTACAACACTCCAGGATGCAACCGAGCTAGTGAAGAAATGCGAAGCATGCCATTTTCATGCGAAGAAAATTCACACACCAGCTGAACCCCTACAAATGATACCTCCTACATGGCCATTCGTTGTGTGGGGGATAGATTTCTTGGGACCTTTCCCAAGAGCCGTCGGAGGTTACAAGTTCTTGTACGTCGTCATCGACAAGTTCACCAAGTGGCCGGAAGCAACTCCAGTTGTGACAATAAACAAGTAATCATCTATAAATTTCTTGCAGTCCATAGTATGCAGATTTGGGGTCCCAATCAAGATCATAACTGACAACAGGACCCAATTCACAAGCTCTGCATTCCAAGGATATTGCGAAGACCTCAACATTCAGGTCAGCTACGCTTTTGTAGCTCAACCATCAAGCAATGGCCAAGCTGAGAGAGCAAATGCAGAAATCCTAAAAGGACTCAAGACGCGCACATATGAGCGCCTGAAAAACATGGAGCCAACTGGATTGAAGAGCTTCCGCCCACCTTGTGGGCAAACAGGACAACTCCAAACCGATCAATTGGAGAGACACCATTCTTCCTGGATACATTGGCTTTGACAGTAAAAGTTTTGAATGCTTCCATAACATCTTTTTAGCAAGGTCCGACTCTAGCTCCGAGTTTCTGCAAGGTCCGACAATAGGTATGACTTTCTTTGTCTTTAGCCCCGGCATGTCTTTGATAGCTCCGACATGTCTTTGTTAAGCTCCGATATGTTTTCCTAGGTCCGAGTTATGTTGGTTAGATTTGACATGTTTTTTCTAGATCCGACTTTTGGGATGACTGATTCCAACTAGTTTTGGTCAGCTCCAGCGCTAGGTTCGAATAGCTTTGGTTAGCTCCGGCACTAGGTCCGACTAGCTTTTGCTAGCTCTGGAACTAGGTACGACTAGCTTTGGTAAGCTCCAGCGCTAGGTTGTACTAGCTTTGGTAAGCTCTAGCTCAAGCTCCGGTTAGCTTTGCCAAGGTTCGGAGCTTGATCGCAATGTTCCCGCTTTTATCTTGCAATGTTTCGAACTTGCTTTATATTCTTAGAAATATTGCTTAGTATTCATTTGCTAAGTTTTTGGTGCGTTTTGGTTGATATGGCTGATATCGTTTTGATATGCTTTGCAACATGCTTATGTGAGGTGCTCACGAAAGGTGTTGTGTTCGGAACTGACTTGAGTCAAGTCGCGGACTTGGGCTCGTATGGATTGGTTGTTTATTCATGTGAAGGTGTTGCTTGAGTTCAAGTTATGGCTGGTGACAGGATCCTTTGTACTAGTCTCAGGGAGGAGATGAGGTTCCAACAACCAAATTCAGAAGGAATTGTGGTTGAGTGGGTCAGGAGGTCGCGCAGGATGATTGAATCAAGGGCAGTGCATATGAAGGTTACTGGACGTCGAAGGAAGATGTTTGCATGTATGCATGCAGTGCATGATGTGGCAACATGGTTTTGAAGATGGGCTAAGGAAGGAAAGATCTGGTCGGAAGGATCGGATCGCATCGGTTGATGACTTCGGCTGCGGCGGAGTCAATTATGGCTCGGTATGGAAAGTATCGATTTGGTTATGATAGGATTTCGTGTGGGTCACAAATTTGAGATGTTTTAGGAATGTGGGATACGTTCCTAAGGTGTTTGGAAGTCTTAAGATTGCTTCTATATGCGTATAGAAGAGTCCTAAGCAGTTATGGAAAGTTTCGATCTGTGATCGGAATAGGATTGGAGTCCTAGTTGAGATTGGGTTGGCCTAAGGGCTGGTTATATAAGCAAGGGAAGGCCAGAGATCGTGTAGACGACTTTGGGCTGTTACTCTTGTGTTCTATTGAACAAAATTCGTAGTTTGAAGGAACTTTTGTGCCTTGTTCGTCCGACTTGTTCCAGACAAGTTTTACTCGTCGAATTTCTGGACAGCACTACCTTTCATCGGTAGTTTTATCATATCTAGAGTTTTACAGATACAATTGACATGATTGTTTTTGGGTTGTATTCACAACTTGATTATCTATCATCTGTCAAAATTTCACGGTCATTGGATTTGTGGTTTCTGATCTACATGAGTTTCTTTGCAGCGTTTTAGAACTGTTTTTCTCGGGTAGGACAGATAGACCTTTGTTCGATCGTTCGATCACAACTTGAGTTTCTCTCGATGGATTTGAGTGATTCCTCTTGTGTTGTCTTCGTTACTTGATTCTCTCTGATATCTGTCACTTTTGTCACGGTGAAACACGTTTAGATTAGTCTCACACATGATTCTTTAACAGATCGTTTTTCTACCGAAGGGGTTGGGATTTAATTGTTTCTGCTATGTAAGATTTTTAAATCTACCATTCACCCCCCTCTGTTTGATTTTTACGTGATCTTCGATCCTAATTGGTATCAGAGCCATGGTGCTCTAATCATTGTGATTTGCACGTGTTTTTGACTAATCATCATGGAGAAATACTCCGCCACACCATGTATGTTTGCTGGTATTGATTTTTAGGTTTGGAAGGCATGCATGGAGGCTTTCATCCAGGCCCAAGGCTTCACCATATGGTAAAAGGTGTACAAGCCTTATGATGTGCCGTCAAATGATCAAGTTACGGCTACGAACCTACGGACGTCGACAACAATAACAAAGCCCAGAACTTGATCATCCAAGGACTCACTCAAAGCGACTTCGACCGCGTTGCACACCTTCGATCGGCATACGATGTGTGGAGAGCGCTTTGTGACTATCACGAAGGATCCAACACGATCAAGGAGGTAAAACAATATATGTTCAAAAAGGAATATATGCGTTTTGAGATGCAACCCGGTGAGTCGATCGATGACCTCTTTGCTCACTTTAATAAAATTCTCAGCAACTTACGTAGTGTCAATGTTAACTTTTCTGATGCTGAGAATGCTAGGCAACTTCTTAGTGCATTAGACATGTCGATTTGGGAGATGAAAGTAACATCTATTCGTGAATCAACTGTCATGAGTTCTCTTACTTTAGATGTGCTTTACTCTAAACTCAAAACTCATGAAATTGACATATTATCACGTAAGAACCCAAATAAGTCTATTGCATTTGTCTCACAACGTGATATGCCTATCTCCAGCCAATCATCATCTTGCAATACTCTTGCTTTGTTGTTCTCACTAACCCTGGAGCATATCGAGGAATTTCCAGAAGAGGAGTTAGCACTTGTCTCAACTAGATTCTCAAAAGCATTGCAAAATATGAGAACTAGAAGGAGAGGAAGCTCCGGACCTCAACGCTGTTTTGAATGTGGTAAGACAGGACACTTTCGTACAGAATGCCCTAACCTTTCAGGTCCTACTACCTATGAAGAAAAACAGAACAAGGTCAAGACCACCTCTGGAAATCCCAACAAGAAAAAGAAGGTTACCATAGGATGCAAGATGATTAACAGCTTCATCACCGCACTTCAAGAACTCAGTTCAAGTGATGTAGACTTTGAAAGTGATGAAGATGATGACGATCTGGCCAACTTATGCTTCATGGCGGGCAAAACAAGATCAAGATCAAGTCAGGAGGATGCAAAACACAACAGTGATGACGATGAGGTATGTTCTACCTGCAATGAAATGTGTGATGCTATTTCTCGTGCAACTATTATTGTCAAGAAAAAGGACAAAAAGCTTAGGGATAATGCTGCTAAAATTGAATCACTAGAATCTGAAATTAACCGTTTAAAAACTTTGATTCCTAGTGATGATGCATGTCCCTCATGTGACTTAATCTATGAACAATTGTCCACATTAAGAACTACACATTCCTCTACTCTAGATAGACCTGAACTTGAAATTGAAAAGAACAAAAAGCTTGCTGCACTTGACATTGGAAACTTAAAAGATGCTTCTTGTTCTACAATTGATTTGCATTGTTCTAGTTGTGATGATCTTGAAAAGAAAATAATAGATGCTATGAATGAAATTTCCATTCTGAACAATGCTTTACATTCTCATGAAGTTAAATACTGTTCTAATTGCAAATTAAAAGGAAAAACTTCATGTGGAAATTTTTTGGATCTGTCCAATAAACTCGATGACATGCATAGGATATTAGATCGATTTTGTAATGGGAATAAAAATCTAAACTTGCTACTGAGTTCATCCAAATCTTGTAATGATAAAACTGGTTTAGGATTTAATTCTCATTTTTATTCTAAAACACATCCACCTCAACTTGTAAAATCATTTAGAAGAGATTTAATTAAAATTGTCCCTAAACAAAAGGATGTGATCTTTGAATCTGCAGGAGTGCTTTCTAATTCTGTTTCGAATGCTGGGTGCTCATCTAGACATGATTACAAAATTAAATTTCATTGTACTTATTGTGATAAAGATGGTTATATCATAGATTTTTGTTATAGACTAGCTAAACAAATTAAAAATGATAAAATATCTGCTAGATCTCATAACTTTCATGCTAAACCTAAAATTAGAAACATGCAACCTGCTTTAATGAGTCAGAAATTTGAAAAGGTAGCTTCCGGACCTTCTGGTAAGAAATCTACAAAGGCAACTCCAGTAGTTCCGATAGCTTCGAGAGCTCCCGGACCTTCTGTTGTTCCCTCTGGAACTTCAGTTTTTGCACCCGGAGCTTCAACGCTTTCTCTTGGAATTTTTGCTTTCACCTCCAGAGCTACTGGTTTTCGTGCTAAACGCATAACAACTTTTAAATCAGGGGTTAAGAATAGAAAACCTCAACTCTTGACTCATAAACCTGCTGTTTTATTTCAGCTTTCGCGTGTTTTTCCTGCTGCACATCATGTGACTCAGTACTGGATACCTAAATGCCTTTTGACTAACCCCAGTATTGAGTCATCGACATATTGTGCTTCTATGTAGGTTACATGCTTGAGGAAGGAGAACATTTGGATTGTGGATTCAGGTTGCTCACGCCACATGACCGGTAACAAAGAATGGTTCTCCTCCCTCTCTTTTGTGTCACATGTAGAAAATGTTACTTTTGCCGATAATTCTTCAACTCCTATAACTGCTAAGGGTTCGGTTAGAGTAAATGATCACTGCACTTTAAAAGATGTGGCACTTGTTAAAAATTTGAAGTACAACTTGCTTTCTGTTTCTCAATTGCTTAATGAGAATTTGGAAATAACTTTCACTAAAAATTGCTGCAAAGTTGTGGATTCAAATAGTGAGCTTATTTTTAACATGTCTCGGTTTGGAAGAGTTTTTAAAGATGATTTTAATATGTCTTTCTCTAAACATAGGTTTCTAGTTGCTAATGATTCAAAGGACTTATATTTTTGGCATCGTAGACTTGGACACGTAGGCTTTGATCACCTAACGCGTGTTAGTGCTCTTGATCGCATACGTGGGCTGCCTAAGCTTAAAGGGGACAAATAAATTGTGTGCTCTTCTTGTAGACATGTGAAGATGTTTGCAGGTTCACATACTCCTCTCACAATGATCATGACAACTGAACCGTGTCAACTTTTGCACCTTGACACTATAGGACCTTCACGTGTTCAATCCTTCGGAGGTAAATGGTATGTTCTTGTTATTGTTGATGATTATTCTAGATACTCTTGGGTTTACTTTATGGCATCTAAGAATGAATCTTTTAGTCACTTTAGAACTTTATTTCTTAGATTATCAATTGATCACCCATGATCTTTAAAAGCAATTAGAAGTGATAACGGAACTGAATTTAAAAATCAATCTTTTGATCACTTTTGTGCTGAAAATGGAATAGATCATCAATTTTCTTCACCATATGTACCTCAACAAAACGGTGTTGTAGAAAGAAAGAACATAACCTTAGTTTATATGGCTAGGACTATGCTTGATGAATATCAAACTCCTAGGAAATTTTGGGCTGATGCGATTGCAACTGCTTGTTATGTCTCAAATCGTGTTTTCTTGCGTGCTAAGCTAGGTAAAACACCATATGAGATCCGGTTTGGACATAGGCCTAGTGTTACGCACTTTTGGGTCTTTGGTTGCAAATGCTTTGTTAAGAAACATGGTAATCTTGATAATTTTGAACCTAGATCCATTGATGGCATGTTTCTTGGTCATCCATCTCATACTAGAGGCTACCGTGTGTTCGTGCTTGACACTAACAAAATTGTGGAGACTTGTGAGGTGTCTTTTGATGAAGATAGCCTTGGTACTAGCTCCGGTATTGCAGGACCAGATCCATATCCTCAGGGGGAGGGTATTTTCGAAGATGAAGAAGAGACCATGATATTGCCTGATAGTTCCGATGCTAACACGTGTCCAGCTCCGAACTTTGAACAAGCTCCGACTATCACCTATGCTGGTCCTGATCGTCCAAAAGCCACAAGCTCATCAATCTGCAATGGACCCAATGAAGAAGAAGCTTGTGATACATATGTTCCCTCATGGATTTGCAAAGATCATCCCCCGCAACAGATAATTAGAAGCTTGCACGAACGAGTTACACGGTCCAGGTTTTGCGATACAAACTCTCATGCTCATTCTACTTTTGTTACTTCTTTTGAACCCAAAGATATACACACGCACTCACTAATGAATCTTGGATTATTGCCATGCAAGAAGAGTTAGAAAATTCTGAAAGAAATAATGTTTGGAAACTCGTACCTCCACCTCAAGGTCACGCTTTAATTGGAACTAAATGGGTGTTTAAAAATAAACAAAGTGAGGATGGGATTGTGGTTAGGAATAATGCTAGATTGGTTGCTCAAGGTTTCACTCAAGTTGAAGGTCTAGATTTTGATGAAACTTTTGCTCCTATTGCTATATTAAAAGACATAAGAATTTTGTTAGCTTTTGCTGCATCTAAAGGTTTTAAGCTATATCAAATGGATGTTAAAAGTGCTTTCTCAATGGCTTCATAGATGAGGAGGTTTATGTCAAACAACCACCAGGTTTTGAAAATTCAGATTTTCCTAATCATGTTTACAAACTGTCTAAAGCATTGTACGGTCTAAAACAAGCCCCTAGAGCATGGTATGATAGGTTAAAAACATTCTTACTTGGAAAGGGGTTTACCATGGGCAAGGTTGATAAAACTCTTTTTGTGCTTAAGCATGGGAATGCCTCATTATTTATTCAAGTGTATATGGATGATATTATCTTTGGTTGTGCTTCTCATGATCTTGTGTCCAAGTTTTCAGCTATGATGAGTTCAGAATTTGAGATGAGTATGATGGGAGAACTCATGTACTTTTTGGGGATGCAAATCAAGCAAACCAAGGAGGGTACCTTTGTGCATCAAACGAAGTATACAAAAGACCTCCTAAGGCGCCTCAACATGGAGAAAAGCAAGCCTCTTCAGACACCAATGGGAACAGCAACAACACTTGAACTTGATGAAGATGGTGAACCCGTGGATCAAAAAGAATATAGAAGCATGATCAAATCACTTTTGTACCTCACGGCTTCAAGACCGGACATACAATTCAGCGTATGTCTTTGTGCACGGTTTCAAGCTTCCCCACGTGCTTCACATCAACAAGCTGTCAAAAGGATTCTCAGGTACTTACATGGAACTCAAGAATTTGGTATTTTTCTTCCTTCTTCCTCAACCGTTACTTTGGAAGCTTTTTCTGATGGTGATTTTGGGGGTTGTAGGATTGATAGGAAAAGTACTTTGGGTGCTTTTCATTTTCTTGGTAATTCACTTGTTGCTTGGTCCTCTAGAAAACAAAGTTTAGTTGCACAATCCACAGCCGAATCTGAATATGTAGCTACTGCTAGCGTTTGTTCACAAATTCTTTGGATTGTTCAAACACTTAAGGACTATGGGGTTGATCTAGATAGTGTTCCACTGTTTTTTGATAACACTAGTGCCATTTGCATTGCTAAAAACCTTGTGCAACATTCTAGAACTAAGCACATTAATATTAGGTATCACTTTTTACGTGATAATGTTGAAAAAGGAAACATTGTGCTTCACCATGTATATACCGAACAACAATTGGCTGATATTTTTACAAAACCTTTGGATTTCACTCGTTTTTGTTACATTCGTAGTGAAATAGGGGTTATGCATCCTCATGGCTTAAATTAAGGGGGAGTTTTGAAATTTGGGAAGTATATGTGAGAATCTGGACTTAAAAAAATATGAGCATAGTATTTCATACATATATGACTTTGTGATTCTTTTTACATGCTGAAAGTTCTTACTACATTACTCATGTTAGACATTTTGTAGTTTTTGCCATGTCTAGTAATTGGAATAATTACTTACACTAAATCTGGTCATGGTCGAACTTTCTTGCTGTTTTGAACTTGTTGCATGCTCACAAGTGCTTTTAATCATAAAGAATTAATCAAGTAATCAACTCACATGTTGAGTTTGTGTGAACAAATATAAGTTGAGAAAAGATCAATAGAATATGCATGCATCACACTTCTTATTTTGAGATGGCTTATCATTGCACTTAGATATGAACTTGGAAGATGTTGTGTATGACTAAAACCATGTCCTTAAGCTTCTGATTGTCAAATGACATAGGCTTGGCTTGGTTGGTTAGAATAAGGCAAATGCTCATATAATCTCTTGCAAATATCATATGATCTAAATTTGTGACTTAAAAAATAATAAAATGCAGCAACAAGTGTCATGCTTTCAGGTATTGAAATAATTAAGTTTGTGATATCATGACTTGCTTAAACTGAAAATTACATTTGATCTCTAGCATGGCTTACACTACTTTATGTATCTCATTGATGTGATAGTGTAAGTTACTTGATAGTATGACTTGGATGAGCTTTGTTTTATATGTATATGTTATAATATGCTCATAACAATTAAAATTTCTCTTTTGAACCTTGCTGAATACATTGTCAAAGGGGGAGAGATAATATGGTGAATTATGCAAGGGGGAGAAATATGTATAGGGGGAGAAATTTATTTCTATCTCATTTGTATTTCTATCTCATTTGATTTTCAAAAAGGGGGAAAATTGTTCTCAAAACTTCTCATGCCAATGTTCGGATTTTAAGTGGTGTTGCCAATGCATTCATGAAACGGGAGATTTGAGACTATGTGTGCTGAATACATTGGCTTTGATAGTAAAAGTTCTGAATGCTGCCATAACATCTTTTTAGCAAGGTCCGACTCTAGGTCCGAGTTTCTGCAAGGTCCGATAATAGGTCCGACTTTCTTTGTCTTTAGCCCCGACATGTCTTTGATAGCTCCGACATGTCTTTGTTAAGCTCCGATATGTTTTGCTAGGTCCGACTTATGTTGGTTAGCTCCGACATGTTTTTCTAGCTCCGACTTTTGGGATGACTAGTTTCGACTAGTTTTGGTCAGCTCCGGCGCTAGGTTCGACTAGCTTTGGTTAGCTCCGGCACTAGATTCGACTAGCTTTGGTTAGCTCCGGAACTAGGTCCGACTAGCTTTGGTAAGCTCTGGCGCTAGGTTGTACTAGCTTTGGTAAGCTCCGGCTCAAGCTCCGGTTAGCTTTGGCAAGGTTCGGAGTTTGATCACAATGTTCCTGCTTTTATCTTGTAATGTTTCGAACTTGCTTTATATTCTTAGAAAGATTGCTTAGTATTCATTTGATAAGTTTTTGGTGCGTTTTGGTTGATATGGCTGATATTGTTTTGATATGCTTTGCAACATGCTTATGTGAGGTGCTTACGAAAGGTGTTGTGTTCGGAACTGACTTGAGTCAAGTCGCGGACTTGGGCTCATATGGATTGGTTGTTTATTCATGTGCATGTGTTGCTTGAGTTCAAGTCATGGCTGGTGACAGGATCCTTTGGACTAGTCTCGGGGAGGAGATGAGGATCCAACAACCAAATTCAGGAGGAATTGTGGTTGAGCGGGTCAGGAGGTCGTGCAGGATGATTGAATCAAGGGCAGTGCATATGAAGGTTACTAGATGTCGAAGGAAGATGTTTGCACGTATGCATGCGGTGCATGACGCGGCAACATGGTTCCGAAGATGGGCTAAGGAAGGAAAGATCTGGTTGGAAGGATCGGATCGCATCGGTTGATGACTTCGGCTGCGGCGGAGTCAGTTATGGCTCGGTATGGAAAGTATCGAGTTGGTTATGATAGGATTTCGTGTGGGTCACGAATTTGAGATGTTTTAGGAATGTGGGATACGTTCCTAAGGTGTTTGGAAGTCTTAATATTGCTTCTATCTGCGTATAGAAGAGTCCTAAGCAGTTATGGAAAGTTTCGATCTGTGATCGAAGTAGGATTGGAGTTCTAGTTGAGATTGCGTTGGCCTAAGGGCTGGTTATATAAGCAAGGGAAGGCCAGAGCTCGTGTAGACGACTTTGGGGCTGTTCCTCTTGTGTTCTATTGAATAAAATTCGTAGTTTGAAGGAAATTTTGTGTCTTGTTCGTCCGACTTGTTCCAGATAAGTTTTACTCGTCGAGTTTCTGGACAGCACTACCTTTCGTTGGTAGTTTTATCATAACTAGAGTTTTACAGATCCAATTGACGTGATTATTTTTGGGTTATCTTCACAACTTGATTATCTATCATATGTCAAAATTTCACGGTTATTGTATTTGTGGTTTCTGATCCTCACGAGTTTCTTTGCAGCGTTTTAGAACTGTTTTTCTCGGGTAGGACAGATAGACCTTTGTTTAATCATTCGATCATAACTTGAGTTTCTCTTGATGGATTTGAGTGATTCTTCTTGTGTTGTCTTCGTGACTTGATTCTCTCTGATATCTATCACTTTTGTCATGGTGAAACACGTTTAGATTAGTCTCACACACGATTTCTTTAACAGATTGTTTTTCTGTCGAAGGGGTTGAGATTTAATTGTTTCCACTGTGTAAGATTTTTAAATCTACCATTCACCCCCCTCTGGTAGATTTTTATGTGCTCTTCGATCCTACATATACTCTACAAGTTTGAAGCACTCAAGTCTTCAACAAAATGTTACATCCTCTTGGTACATGTCCGCAACCAAATTGTGTACATCTACCAGGGGGCCAAGTGAGACAAAGGTTGAAGACAAAAAATGAAATTCATAAATTTCTTGGATTTCATTCATATGAGGACAAGAGATTACAAAATTGGAGAAAAGAAGAGAAGATACAAGTGGAAGCTACAAAGAGAAAGTCCTAGATCCTACAGAAGAACGAGGCAACCTTCTGGGCAACCTCCGACACGCTAGCCTTGGCGACATCTCCCTCTCCGTCGATGGGACCTTCAAGCACCGAATCTAATGGGAAGTGAGGATCCCGACTTGTGTAGCACGTCAGTATGTACTCTGCAATGTGCTGCGCAAGGGATTTCCCTTTAGTTTCCAATTGATCCACGATGACATTGCCCATCTTGTTGAGTTAACTGCCCGCCGAGCTCAACGCCTTCAACACCTCGTCCAGCTCCGGCTCCGGATCGTCCAGACGCACAAGACTAAAACCTAGTGGCATCAGCGCGTCATTGGCTTTGCACAAGAAGTACCATACTTGTTGGGACTCCTCGGCCATTGAGCCTCGCACCTCTTCCAAGGACCTCTTGGTCGCCGCAAGCTCCGAACCCTCCCGGCAAGGCACTCGACCTCTTTGGTGTGCTGCTGAATCTTTTCAGCAACTTGCCTTTCGAGTTTACCAAGCTCCTCTTCCCGGACGTGGATCTTGTTCCAACGGTCTACTAGGCCTCTCTCTCGGCCCCGCACATTCTTCTCCCTGGCAGCAACTTCATTCTCCCTCTTGGTGAGGTCCTGTCCCCGCTGCCAGGCCTTCTTCTCCTCGCTCTCGCAGAGCTCCTCTAGCTTCTTGGTGCGCTCCGCGAGGCTCTTGTCACCCAGAGCAAGACTCTGAGCAAGCTCCTCTTCCCTCTTCACGAGGTCATCCCGCAGCTCCAGGAGTTTTTGCTCTTCATCTTCGAGCTTTTTCTCCTGCTCTTCAAGAGCCTCCCGGCGCTTGACGAGGCTGTCATGGATCGCACTGAGCTTCTCCTGGCGATCATTCGCTGCTTCATTAGCAGCCACGACCTGTTCGTGGATGGCCCGGGACTGGTTGTCGAGGGATTGCACCATGCTTTTCCTCTTGTCCAGCAGCTGGCCCCAGTACTCCATCCGGGCCTTCTCCCTTTTGACCCACTCCTTGTCGTCAGCTAGCCTTGTTTGCGCCAGCTTGGTCTTGAATTGGAGCCGCTTGCGCCACCTCCTAAGGGTTTGGTGCCCCTCCTCAAGGGCCTTGCTATCGTGGTAAAAAGCTAGCTGGACCTAAAGAAGGCTGGAGCAGGCGTTGTCGATGGACAACGACAGGGGGCTTGGCTCCAGACCTGTCGGGGTCCTCTCCGCTGGCTCCAGTGGGTTCTCCATAATAAAAATCGGGTCCCACTCTACAAGAGCGGTCCCCTGAGCTTCCGTGGCACTAGGGTCGCCCTCCAGGATAGCCTCGGTTGCCGCTGAGTAAGGTCCTGCAACGGAAGTTCCTACCTCCGGAGTCGGCTCCGAAGGTCCTACCGCCAGGTCATCAGCAACTGGTCCCTGTGGCAAAGGACCGATCGCTTCATTTGGGCACCCTGGCTCGAGCACGGGTACCTCCGGAACCACCACCTCCGGGGTAGGTGTTGAAGATTTAGCCGAAGTTGAGGCCACTTCCGACTCTGGTGCTGGTGCCTCCTCCGCCGCCGGTTCAGGCACTGGCGCTTCAACCTCCACCGGTTCAGGAGCCGACACCTCAACAACAACCGACTCAGGCACCAAAACTTCATCAACCACCAGCTCCACCGCCGGGGCTTCAACAACATCCGGCTCTAAGGCTGGAACTGCAGCTACCTCCGGCTCTAGGGCCAGAGCCTCTATCATCACATCATCCAAAACCGGAGCTTCAACCTCTGGAGCTGGTGCCGCTAGTACATATTCATTCCCATGGTCTGGCACTACCATGGGAGCTTCAGGGGATGACTCAAGGTCAAGGACTACGACAGCTGACGCCAGAGCTGCCGCGACCTTAGCCACCACGTGGGGCGGCACTGGAACTGGAGCCGGAGCCTCTGCCTGTACATCATCAGTTGCTGTCGCAGGAACCGGAGCTTCAGCCCCTTTCTTGGATACCCTATGGATGAAGGACGAAGAAACTCAAAATATGATTACAACAAAAAATAACCAACTGAGGTAAAAAAGCAAATTTACCTTGGGAGACTTCCGCTCCAGCTAGCGCGGAACCTCTTCGTCGGACGCTCGGAGCCCGACCCAGTTGCAACTGGGTTAGTAGCTCCGGAAGGCCCTCTGGAGCTTGCCACTACCACCAACGACGTCTTGGTTGAGCCCCCCTCGACTGAGAAGGACCCTCGGACCTAGAGCCCTTAGCTGGCTCCAACGCTGGGGTCATCTGGGCGGAGCTGGTGTCCCGGGGAGACGCCAATGTGGGAGTGGTTGTCGCCGTCGAAGACCTCCCCCGTTGGGGAGAAGGAGCTGTCGTGGAAGGAGCAGGTCTGACGGACCCCCCGTCAGAGTTCTTCAACTTCCTCTTTTGGCTCGAGGGCTCGACCAACTCTTTGCCCTTGCCTACGACTTCAACTCTCTATCTCAAGGCAGGAGCAGTGCCGCCCTCAGAAGCTCCGGGGATCGCCAGCTTGGTGGTCAAATGCCTCTCAGCATCACCAAGGTCATCAAGCACTTGCATCTTCCGCTAGAGCTCCCTGCTGAACTTGGCCTCCATGTTCAGAGGGAGGAAGGCCGCTGGCGGAGTCAAGTCATCGCCCTCGATGTCGATGCCGTGCTGGAACTTCTTGAGATGAAGCTCCAAAGCTGCGCCTTCCAGATTGGACTTCAAACCGGTCTCAATCCGATCATCGTCCATCACATTGTTGAGGGCCCAAGCGAGCTTCTCCCTCTTCTTCAGCGGAGCCCACCTGTTGACCAGGAAGTTGCAGAAGACCGCCTGGGGAGTCACCCCTCCTTCCATACATTGGCGGATCCTGGTCAGGGCAGGGTTGAAGGCGTCCAACAGCACCGGAACTTCGCTCCAGGCTTCACTGTCGATGTTGGGAAGGCCTTCGGCCAGTTCCAGCTTCTCGTGCTCCTCTGCCATGACAACAGTCCAATCCTTCTTCCAGTCGTCCCATTTGCCGGAAGGGAACGACCTCAAGTACTTGTACGAGCATTTCTTGTGCTTCACAAAATAGTAGAAGCCAAGATACTCGTCACTTTTGCTGGTGGTGTGGATGGTGAAGAAGGTGCAGAAGAGCTCGTCGCAGGGGGGAAAACCCACCCACATCTCGCAGAAGTGGACGAAGGTTGACACCAGAAGAATGGAGTGGGGGCCAAGGTGGTACAACTGCAGACCATAGAAGTCTAACAACATCAAGAGAAAGGTGGAGAAAGGTGGGATCAGTCCCACCATGGCGTACGCAGAAAAGTACACAATGTCGCCAGCGCACTCCTTCTTGAACGGGAGCTTGTCGGCGTGCACCAGGTGGTTGAAGGAGTCACTGGACCACCCCATGTAGGTCTGGACCTTCTTCAAATCGTCGTCGGTCGTGAGACGGTACTTGCGGAGACTCAGCTCCATCGCAGAACGGTGGGGCGAGAGAGGAAAAGCAAGCAAAAGTTTGGAGGATTCGAGCGCAAGTTCAAATGAAGGCGTAAGGGATCCCCAAACGGTGCGCACTTTCCTTCTTAAGTAAGCCCCCGCAATGCTTGAATGGAAACCGCAGAAGGGCCAATGATACAGTTCAAAAACTTCACTCTGCCAATGACAAGGGGGCCTGGGGCCACCCTGACGATCAAGTCGAGGTCCTTACCCCAGGCGAACAGTTGTCATCATGAGAGGCGGGAAACCTGAGGGCGGCGGCCTGATAGGGCATGTGAAACCGATATGATTTTTGTATCGGGAACCGGTGACCTTCAATTGCGTGAGATCCGCACGCGCATATCTCACCTGCTGCATCCTGAAGATGCCACACGGCGGTGGTTTAACTGCGAACCACCGCCTCAACGGCACACCCAAAAATCCTTGAAGACACGGCGTCAAAATCAAAAGATGGACGCACCTCCGTCAGAATGACTTAATCCAAAAGGTCTCTCTTGGAGGTGGGCCCAGGGGGCCACTGTCGGTACCCTGCATACCGGATACCCCTTGGGACTGCCAAGAGTGCGAAGGAACTCCACCTATCTAAGTTGAAGACCTCCAAAGGCCTCACATGTCATACAAAACCGTACCTACCTCCCTTCTATGGTTAGTCCCAGTGCTGCCACGTGTATCATAAAACCGGAGCTACATTCCATACATGGGATAGCTTCGGACGAGATACATGTGTGGCACCTCCGGACCTAACCCCCGACAGAGGGAAGCTCCGGTACCACACGTGTACAACAACACTGGACCTACTCGTCCAAGACGTTAAGATCTGGAGCTGCCACGTGTCCAACCGCCGGACCTTCAACTTCAACGAGCAGATTGGTGGACCTTCAACGGCTCGGACCTTTAAGGAAGATTAAATACTTCATGACCCGATTAAATTTCATTAATGCTATCTGAATGACACACGATCGGAGGACCTTTAATACTAGTAACGCCGCCATCAAGGCGCATTATCACGCTGTTAAGGGTAATTAAGTACATTAACTGTGTATTAAGCATCAGTAACTGCCAGGGCCACATGTCAGGCCAAGCTGACGATGTAACGGCCAGCCCTTGAACTATAAAAGGACTGGCTCAGCAATACATGAGAGGAGACGTCCACACGCGCTCAATACACGAGTCTCTGACACCCAAGCGCTCAGATGCTCAATACAATAGCAACACACCCATGGAGTAGGGTATTACGCTCAGGCGGCCCAAACCACTTAAATACTTGTGTCAAATCACCACCTTCTTCTGAATCTCCGCGCGCCCACAACTGAACTACAAAACTCTACGGGCTACCAACAGTAGTACTGGGAGAATTGCCGGAATCACCCTCCGACAGGTTGGCTGTGGCATAGACGGCTAGCACATGTTGGTATGAGGAATCTTCAAAAACTCCTTAAGGGAATCACATCTGAGGTTTAAAGGATGTTGTTTTTGAGAAAGACGTACCATGTAGCGCATGCCAAGCAGGGAAGCAAGTAGGAGCACTCCATCCGACGAAGAATGTCATGACTACAACAAGCCCGCTCGAGCTCCTTCACATGGACCTATTTGGTCCAATTGCTTACATAAGCATCAAAGGTAACAAATATGGTTTAGTCATTGTTGACGATTTTTCTCGCTTCACATGGGTTTTCTTTTTGCATGACAAGACAAAAACTCAAGGAACCCTCAAAAAGTTTCTCAAGCGAGCTCAAAATGAATTTTCATTGACAATCAAGAACATATGAAGTGACAATGGAACGGAGTTCAAAAATACCCAAGTTGAGGAGTATCTAGATGATGAAGGGATAAAGCACGAGTTTTCAACACCATATTCTGCTCAACAAAATGGAGTAGCCGAAAGGAAGAACCGAACCCTCATTGAGATGGCGAGGACAATGCTCGATGAATACATGACTTTGGACCAATTTTGGGCTGAAGCGGTTAACACCGCTTGTCACACCATAAACAGGCTATATCTTCATCGTCTACTCAAGAAAACATCGCCTCCGGACTTGTTGAAGTAGCACGTGACGTGGTGTTCGATGAAACTAACGGCTCTCAAGAAGAGAAAGTTGATCAATGTGTGCTAGATCAAGAAGAAGCTCCATGTCAAGAATTGATAAGAATGGCGTTGGTCAATGTTCGACCACATGTGCCACCTCCAAATGCGAATGAAGAAGATGAACCACAAGTGGAGGACAATGATCAAGGGGAGCTTCCACACAAGATCAACCTCAGGAGGACCAAGGTGATCAACACATCAATGAAGGCAACCATCCAGGGGGAGAAGAAGATGCTAACCATGAAGATTAAAGATCACAAGTACCCCATCCAAGAGTACATCAATGCTTCTAAAGAGATCACCCTGTCGACGACATAATCGGTGACATCCAAAAGGGAGTAACAACTCGATCTCATATAGCTAATTTTTGTGAACACTACTCGTTTGTATCCTCTTTGGAACCACACAGGGTTGAAGAGGCATTAAAGGATCCGGATTGGGTGGTGGCGATGCAAGAATAATTGAACAACTTCAAAAGGAACAAAGTGTGGGAACTTGTTTAAAGACCCAAGTTCAACATCGTCGGCACTAAATGGGTCTTCCACAACAAGCAAGACGAACACGGGGTGGTGACAAGGAACAAGGCACGACTTGTGGCCAAAGGGTATTCACAAGTCAAAGGTTTGGATTTCGACGAGACTTTTGCTCTAGTAGCTAGGCTTGAATCGATTCATATATTACTTGCATATGCAACTCACCATGAATTCAAGCTTTATCAAATGAACGTGAAAAGTGCCTTCCTCAACAGACCGATCAAGGAGGATGTGTACTTGGAGCAGCCCTTCGGGTTTGAAGATCAAGAGTTCCCCGACCATGTATACAAATTGTGTAAGGCTCTCTATGGCCTCAAACAAGCTCCTAGAGCTTGGTATGAGTGTATTAGAGATTTTTTGATTGAAAATGGTTTTAAGATTGGTAAAACTGATTACACCTTGTTTACTAAGCATTTTGATAATGATCTATTTGTTGATACCCTGCGTACCATATACCCCTTGGGACTACAAAAAGACCAAAGGGACTTCACCCGTCTGAGTTGAAGACCTGCGAAGGCCCCACATGTCATACGGGACTGGACATGCCTCCCATCTATGGTTAGCCCCGGTATTGCCACGTGTACACTGCAGCCGGACCTATATCCCACACAAGGAATAGCTCCGGGCTAAACACTTGTGCGGCACCCCCGGACCTAACCTCCGACAGAGGGAAGCTCCAGTATCGACACGTGTACATCTACACCAGACGTACCCGTCCCATACGAATAGCGCCGAAGTTGCCACGTGTCCAAACCGCCGGACCTTCAACCTCAGCAATCAAGCTGGTGAACCCCCAATGGCTCGGACCTCCAAGGGGCAATCAAAGACTTCAAGACCTGATTAAGTGTCATTAATACCATATTAATGACACACGATCAGAGGGCCCTTAATACCAGTAACGGCACTGTAAGGTCTCGTTACCACGCTATTAAGGGTAATTAATCTCATTAATTATGTATTAAACATTAGTAACCGCCAGGGCCACATGTCGGGCCAGGCTAGCGGTGTAACGGCCAGTCCTTGTACTATAAAAGGATTGGTCGATGACACACAGGGGGACACACAGTCTCTGGGCTGAAAACTCTCTATAAGCTCTTAGACGCTTAGTATAACAGCTACACACCCCGTGGAGTAGGGTATTACGCTCAGGCGGCCCGAACCACGTAAATCCTTGTGTCCATTTGCCATATTCTTCGGAATCTCTGCGCACCCAATACCGAACTACAAACTCCGCGAGCTACCAACAGTAGTATCAAGAGAGTTGCCGGAAAAACACTCCGACAGTTGGCGCGCCAGGTAGGGGACAATGCCCGAGATTTCAAGAATGGTGAACTCAGCTCCTGGATCGTCCAACGGCAACCCTGCCGTGCAACCTGCTGGAGGCAATCCCTCCAACATGCAACAACCAGTAGGTGTCATGGCTCCAGCAGTAGTCATGCCTCCGCCGCCACCGTCTGCACCAGCTAATCAAGATGGACAATGGGACGGGGCATCTGTGTCGGTCCCATCATCAGCGAATAACAACAATCTTGAACACGCGCTCCACGCTGCACGTGCTCTTCTCCAATGCCCACCACCTACGGGTGCATCCTAGGGTGCAATGGAGCAGTGAAGGGCTGATGTGTAACATTTGGTTGCAGTAGTAGCCGATCGCATCAGCAACCAAGGTCCCCCCCTCGAGGCGGGCCCCATCGCAGCATCGGACTTTGTCGGGCAGACTTGGTCCGCACGCTTCCCAAAATAGGAGGCGTGCTGTGTCTCAACAAGTGGCATCGCTACCTTCTGGGGCGCGACACACCCATACAGTAACCAAGCTTTCAACTCATGACCTCCGGGCAGAGCTTGATCGTCGTTACCGTCAACAGGACGGCCGCGTCCATATCGAGCGTGCTCGTGAAAGGTGAGAGGCTCGAGATAGTCCAGCTCCCGAGGGAATAGGAGGAGGATGTTCTGCCCTGGCCATGCACCTACACATGGTCAGATGGCCACAAAAGTTTCGGCCTCAACTGCCAGAGAAATTTTATGAGACTGTCAATCCCGTTGAGTTTCTCCAGATTTACTCCACTGCAATCCTTGCAGCTGGGGGTAACGAGGCCGTAATGGCCAACTACTTCCCAGTGGATTTAACTGGGACCGCAAGGTCCTGGTTCATGAGCCTTCCGCCCAAATCCATCAATAGTTGGGCGGAACTGTGCCAACAGTTCACCGCCAATTTCGGGAGTTCATACACCCGACCAGGCACCGAACTAGACCTTTTTGCTGTCACGCAGAAGGGGGGAGAATCCCTGCGTTCCTTCATCCAAAGGTTCTCCCAGGTACAAAACACTATTCCTTCTATCTCCAGCGCCTCTGTTATTGTGGCATTTAGACAGGGCGTACGAGACAAGAAGATGTTGGAAAAGATGGCGATCAAGGAGATCACCAGCATCACAGAGCTCTTCATCTTGGCAGACAAGTGTCCCAAAGCTGCGGAGGGCTGTGAAATGCACTCCAGACCACCTCCGGAGGATAAAAAAAATCCTCCAAGGGCGAAGTAACTACCTCAGGGAGTGGCAAAAAGAAGAAAAAGTCCAACGGTAATAAAAAGTCGTCGGCCGGCACACCTACTGCTGCAGCTAACGCAGCTCCGGGTGACCGGGGGCCACGCCCTGAGAAACGACCTCGGCTGTCATCTGAAGACGGCGACAACTCCAGAGTCTGGTGTCCTATTCATAAGTCGAACAAGCACAACTTGGAAGACTGCCGAGAGGTCCAGAACCTTGTCGAGCACTACAACAAGCGTCGGGATGAAGTTCCTTTCTGACAAAGGGAAGGGAAACAGAAAGCCGACAAAGCTCCGGCTGAAGAGGAGTTAGGCTTTCAGGACCCTAAAAAGGTCTTGAAGGTTGTTTACACCTCCGTTGACGACGACTCCGACGTCTCCGACAATGAACATCGGAAAACCATGAACACCATTTTTGGTGGTTCGTGGGACATCACCTCCCGCCGTGTCCTCAAGACCATGCGGCGGGACATGGCTTCGGTGGCTCCCACCGTCAGGGTGGAGCCGCACCGGAAGTGGATGGATACTGCCATCACTTTCGACGCATCAGACTGCCCTTGAAATATGATAGGAGCTTGTCAACTCCCATTGATGGTATCTCCAACCATCAACAACATCCAACTCCACCACGTAATGGTAGACGGAGGTTTGGGGCTGAACCTCATAAGCTTCGAAGCTTTCGTCAAGCATCAGCTCCGACCTTCGGACCTTCGCCCCTCTCGACCTTTCTCCGGAGTAGGTCCGGGGGCCATAACCCTACTTGGTGCCATTACTCTCCCCGTAACCTTTGGGACTCGGGAGAACTATCGCACTGAAAAGTTGGTCTTTGACATTGCTCGGATCAACTTACCCTTCAATGCCATTCTGAGCAGGCCAGCCTTATACAAGTTCATGGCTGCTGCTCATTATGGCTACTTGGTGTTGAAGATGCCAACACCAGCTGGTGTTCTCCGGATCCGTGGAGATCGCACCGCCGGAGTGACAGCTCTGGAAGAACTTCACGCGCTTGCCACAGTGCAAGAAGAAAAATCTGGAAAGGAGCAAGCTCCGAAACCACCGAGCATTCGTCATCGAGGCTCAACCTCCGCACCTCGCGTGCAACCAAGCGGCGACACCGACATTCCCGTCAAAGTCGTCCAAATCAGTTCCGACGCTGCTCAGACCACCTGCATATCGGGAGGTCTGAATGACAAATAGGAACTCACGCTCATCACTTTCCTCCGGGCTAATGTCGACGTGTTTGCCTGGCAACCGTCACAAATGCCTGGGATCCCTAGGGAAGTGATCGAGCATAATCTTAAGATCCACCCTGACACTCGGCCTGTACATCAGAAGCCTCGGAAGCAATCACTTGAGCGACAAAACTTCATATGACAAGAAGTGAAGAAGTTGCTCGAAGCTGGATTCATCCGAGAAGTCTTCCACCCAAAATGGTTGGCAAACCCACTCGTTGTACCCAAGGCCGGCGGGAAGCTTCGGATGTGTATCGACTACACAACACTGAATAAGGCATGTCCAAAAGATCCTTTCCCACTACCTAAAATAGATCAGATAGTGGATTCCACCTCCGAGTGTTAATTACTGTGTTTCCTAGACACATATTCTGGGTACCATCAAATCGAAATGTCTAGGGAAGATGAAGAGCATACTTCTTTCATCACAGTAGATGGATTGTATTGTTATACTGCCATGCCATTTGGTCTCAAGAATGCAGCTTCAACATTTGTACGAGCTATGTACAAAACCTTTGGAGAGCTCATCAGAGACGTAGTGGAAGTGTATGTTGATGACATCGTTGTCAAGATTAAGGACAAGGAGTCACTTATTGACACCTTGCAAGCTGTCTTCGACAAGTTATGAGTCACTTGCACGAAGCTGAACCCGGACAAATGTGTCTTCGGGGTTAGCTCCGGAAAGCTTCTTGGTTTCCTGGTAAACCACCGAGGCATAGAGGCAAATCCGGCGAAGATTAAAGCCATTGAAGATATGCGGCCACCAGCCTGCATCAAGGATGTCCAGAAGCTAATTGGATGTCTATCCGCCCTCAGCCGGTTCATCTCAAGACTGGCGGAATGAGCACTACTCTTCTTCAAGCTATTGAGGAAGTCCGGTCCATTCCAATGGACTGAAGAAGCCGAAAAGGCGTTCTAGGAGCTGAAGCAGCTCCTCACCACTCTACCAACCTTGGTAGCTCCGAACCCTGGTGAGCCTCTACTGCTTTACATTTCAGTAACTGACAAAGTTGTCAGCATGGTCCTGGTTGCGGAGAGACCAGAACTGTTACAAGCTCAGGAATCTAGACCCCTCCGGGAGAGTCAGGAGGCTCCTGAAGGCGAGTCTGGGTCCCAGCCCCCAGACTTGAGTCAACAAGGAGTTACTCTTGTTGAGCAAGAAGAGCCGGACCCCCCTGGGAGGGTCCAGGTCACTCCTGAAAAAAGCTCCGGGTTCCTCCAACAAGGACCTGACGATCCGCGAAGAAGGTCCGGACCCCTCTAGGAGGGTCTGGGTCTATGAGGAGGAAGCTTTGGGCCCCTTCGGGAGGGTCCGGACAGTCCAACGCTCAGTGTACTTCATCAGTGAAGTACTCCACAACGCCAAAACTCGATACCTGGAAGTACATAAACTGCTATACGCAATCCTTATTACTTCCAGGAAGCTCCAGCACTATTTCCAAGCTCACAAGATATCAGTGGTGACTTCATATCCACTGCAAGTGATTTGGCATAATCCCAACTCCACTGGGAACATTGCAAAGTGGGCAGCGGAATTGGCCGAGTTTGACCTTGAATTCGTCCCAAAACAAGCAATCAAAAGTCAAGCATTGGCGGACTTTGTGGAGGAATGGACCCCCTCTCCATCAAACTTTGGGGGCCCTAGTGAGCAGAAGTCGGAACTCAAGGCTCTGGTCTTCACCGAGCCTCACTGGACTCTCTACTTCGACGGCTCCATGCAGAAGCAGGGGGCCGGAGCTGGAGTCCTTCTCCTCGCTCCGACCGGGGAGAAGGTTAAATACATGGTACACCTTGACTTCAAGGCGACCAACAACATGTCAGAGTATGAAGCACTCATTTACGGACTAAAGGTGGCACTATCATATGGTGTCAAACAGCTGTTGGTCAAGGGAGATTCACAGCTCATCATTAAATAGGTGAAGGGTGAATGCTCCTGCAACCATCCCCAACTAGTTGCCTATCTCCTTGAAGTCCAAAAGCTTCACAAGTACTTCAAAGTCCTGGAGCTCCAACATGTACAACGTCTCCATAACGCTGAAGCTGACGAACACTCGACGAAAGCGTCAACCGGAGCTCCGGCTCCCGACGGAACCTTCGTTCGGAGGTTGTCTAAACCTACAGCTCAGCCTGCCGAACTGAGCGAAGGGGGCGAGACCAGCACCTCAAAGCTGGCAGTCCCGATGGCCATGTTACCATGGCAGCCATCAAGGGTCGTAGGTGCTGCCGGAAGCTCCGAGCAACCCAGCACGCAAGACTCGAATGCTCAAGCTAGCTCTGATGCATGGATCTCGGAGATCCGGGGCTACTTGAATGACAACTTCTTCCTGAAGATAATGTATCCGCTAACCGGATAGTCAGATTGGCTAAAAGATACACGCTGGTAGAAGGGGATCTCTACCGACGTGGTGCTAACGACGTCCTAATGCGGTGCATTACAAAGGAAGAAGGTTGCGAGCTCCTCGCAGAAATCTATGGAGGCGAGTGTGGGAACCACGCGTCTTCCCGCACGTTGGTCGGTAAAGCCTTTCAGCATGACTTTTATTGGCCTACAGCGCTCCAGGATGCAACTGAGCTGGTGAAGAAATGTGAACCATGCTAGTTTCATGCAAAACAATTTCACACACCGACTCAACCTCTACAAATGATACCTCCTACATGGCCTTTCGCTGTGTGGGGGATGGATATCTTGGGACCTTTCTCGAGAGCCGTCAGAGGTTACAAGTTCCTGTACGTCGCCATTGACAAATTCACCAAATGACCGGAAGCAACTCCAGTTGTGACAATAAACAAGCAATTAGCCATCAACTTATTACAGTCCATCGTATGCAGATTTGGAGTCCCAAACAAAATCATAACCAATAATGGGACCCAATTCACAAGCTCTGCATTCCAAGGATATTGCAAAGATCTCAACATTCAAGTCAGCTACACTTCCGTAGCTCACCCAGCAAGCAATGGTCAAGCCGAGAGAGCAAATGCAGAAATCCTAAAAGGACTCAAGACACACACATATGAGCGTCTGAAAAAACATGGAACCAACTGGATCAAAGAGCTTCCGCCCACTCTATGGGCCAACAGGACAACTCCAAACCGGTCAACTGGAGAGACACCCTTTTTCCTGGTGTATGGAGCTGAAGTAGTCCTTCCTCCAGAAATCACCTTGGGGTCGCTCCGGGTACGGACCTTTGACGATGCCGCGCAGGACCAGCTTCAGCGCGAAGACCTTGACCTCCTTGAAGAGGGAAGGTGCCGAGCAGCTGTTCGGAATGCCCGATACCGCCAAGCTCTCCGGCGTTATCACCAAAGGCATGTTCACAACCGACAGCTCGAGGAAGGCGATCTGGTGCTACGGAGAATACAATCCAGAGAAGGGTTAAAAAAACTCTCCCCCAGCTGGGAAGGACCCTTCCGAGTGATTAAAGTAACCCGTCCCGGATGCGTTCGCTTGGCAACTGAGGATGGGACACCTCTCCCTAATCCTTGGAACATTGAGCACCTCTGTAAGTTCTAAGCTTAATATCATGGAGGTGAGTCTGTAGTTACACGTGATGTATGTTATAGAGTCATTGTACAGAGTCAGGTAGCTCCTCCGGGAGAACTGCCAGACCTTCTCTGGAAGGTCCGCAAAGTTCAGGCAACACATATCACAGTCTCAGAACTAAAAGTGTAGCTAGCTACCTTGGGTCAAACAAGAAACAAAACACACTTAGCCTGGTTCTATACCCTAAGGGTGTACTTTTTTCCCCTGTACCCCGGACCTATAATGAAAGACATCTTTGTGTGAAAACAGACTCCACGTGCATTTACTTTATACAAGCTCATTATTTTTTATTTTTCTCTTTCTTGTCTAAAACAAAGTTGTGCGATTCTCAAGAATTTTTTAGATCGACTAATCCATGTACAACTTGAGTCGCATTGTTAATTCCCTCGGGTTCTCATGTTGTTGAATGGCTCACTCGCCTGAATGCCGCCGGCCAATCTAGGCCCAGAGTGTGCTATCGACTTAGCCTGGTCCTGCACCCTAAGTACGCCACTCTAACTACACCCCGGCAGGACGAAGTAAGGTGGGTCCTGAAAACAATTGGACTTGGAGAAAACAACTCAGTGCACTTGATTGTATGAAGAATTGCGCTCGACCAAAAAATTTCTTACGAGAATAGTAAGTCGCAACTGAGTTATAGATAGGAAACAAGTTTTACTATTTTTCATGACTTTAGTGTGCAGGAAAAATAAAGATCTCATGATGATGGTGAATTAAGCCAAAGCTATTAAAGCTCCGACATCCCCTAGATGGCTTGTAGTTGATGTTTTAAACATTAATAGCAAGCATCGCTGGAACTGCTCAGCTCTGGTAAATCCATGGGACCATCCCATGTAGGCCCGGAAGTGAACAAAAATGGTAGGAAGACTCCAGAGGACTAACTGTCGACACTCTATGCATTGATGGAGACCACTGCTGGAGCTACCAAGCTCTGATGATGGTCAAGGCCGGAGCCCTTAAGCTCCAATAACCTCAGGGTGCCTTCACTACCGAAGACTTTGGACCTACGCTCTTCAAGTCTGAAGCACGCGAGTCTTCAACAACTGTTTCATCCTCTTGGTACATGTTCACAATCAAATTGTGTACATCTACCAGGGGGCCAAGTGGGACAAAGGTGTTGAAGACAAAAAATGAAATTCTTAAAAAACTTGGATTTCATTCATCTTGGGACAAGAGATTACAAAATTGGAGAAAAAGAAGAGAGGATACAAGCGGGAGCTACAAAGAGATGGTCCTAGACCCTATGGAAGAACGAGGCGACCTTCTGGGCAACCTCAGAAACACTGGCCTTGGCAGCTTCTCCCTCTCCATCGATGGGGCCTTGAAGCACTGGGTCTAGGAGGAATTGGGGGTCCCGACTTGTGTAGCACGACAGAACAAATTCTGTGACGCTTTTGGCCAGGGATTGTCCCTCGGTTTCCAGCTGGTCCGCAATGACATCGCCCATCTTGGTGAGCTTGTTGCCTGCCAAACTCAGCGCCTGCAACGCCTGTTCTAGCTCCGGTTCTGGATCATCTGGACGCACGGGACTAAAACCCATTGGCGTCGGTGCATCGTTGGCTTTGCCCAGGAAGTCCCAACTTGTTGGTACTCCGCAACCCTGCCACTTCGCATATCCTCCAAGGATCTTCTGGCCGCCGCAAGCCCTGAGTTCTCCCGAGCAAGACGTTCCACCTCTTTGGCGTTCAGATGAATCTTTTCAGCAACCTGCCTTTTGAGTTTACTGAGCTCTTCTTCCCGGAGGTGGATCTGGTTCCAACGGTTAACCAGGTCCTTCTCTCGGCCCCGCACATTCTTCTCCCTTGCAGCAACGTCAGTTTCCCTCCTGTGGAGTTCCTGTCCTCGCTTCTAGGCCTTCTTCTCCTCTTTCTCGCACCGCTCGTCCAATTTCTTGGTGCGCTCCTCGAGACTCTTGGCACCCAGAGTTAGCCTCTGAGTAAGCTCTTCTTCCCTCTTCATGACGTCGTCCCACAGCTCCGGGAGTTTTTGCTCTTCATCCTAGAGCTTTCTCTCCCGCTCCTCAAGAGCCTCTCGGCGCTTGACGAGACTGGCGTGGATGGCATCGAGCTTCTCTTGGTGATCATCCGCTACGCTACTAGCAGCTTTGGCCTGTTCGTAGATGGCCCGGGACTAGTTGTCAAGGGATCGCGTCATGCTTTCCCTCTCATCCAGCAGCTTACCCAAGTACTCCAGGCGGATCTTCTCCTTCCTCACCCACTCTTTGTCGTTAGCGAGCCTCGACTGCGCCAGCTTGGTCTCGAATTGGAGCTGGTTGCGCCACCTCCGAAGAGTTTGACGCTCCTCCTCGAGAGCCTTGCTGTCGTGGTAAAAAGCCAGCCGAACCTGGCGAAGACTGGAGCAGGCGTTGTCAATAGACAACGACAAAGGGATCGAGTCCGGACCTGCCGGGGTCATCTCTGCCGGTTCCAGCGGGTTCTTCATGACAAAAATTGGGTCCCACTCTACAAGAGCGGTTCCCTGAGCTTCCGCGGCACTAGGGCCGCGCTCCAGAATAGCCTTGGCCGCTGTCGAGGAAGGTCCTACTATAGAAGTTTCAACCTCTAGAGTTGGCTCCAAAGGTCCCGCCACCAGGTCGTCAACAACTGGTCCCTCAAGCAGGGGACCAGCAATTTCATCTCGGCACCCTGGCTTAGGCGTGGGCACCTCCGGGACCACCACATCTAAGGAATGCTTTGAAGGTTCGATCGGAGCTGAAGCTATCTCCGACTCTGACACTGGCGCCTCCTCCACTACCGGCCCAGGCGCTAAAGCTTTGACCATCATGGGCTCGGGCGCCGGAACCTCTGCAGCGATTGGCTCAGGCGCCGAAACTTCTACAGCAACTAGCTCTACCACCGGAAGTTCTTTGATAATAGGATCAGGCACCGGATCTTCATCAACCACTGAATCTACCGCCGGGGCATCATCAAACACCGGCTCCACCGCTAGGGCTTCAACAACATCCGGCTCTAGGACTGGAATCATAGATATCTCCGATTCTGAGGCTGGAGCGATCACCATTTCTGCGTCCAAACCCGGAGCTTCAACCTCCGTGGCAAGTGCCACTGGCACATCTTCATTCCCGTGGTCCGGCGCTACCACGGGAGCTTTTGGGATGAGTCAAGGTCCAAGACCACGACAGCCGGCGCTAGAGCTGTTGCAGCCTCAGCCACTCCTTGGGGCGGTGCTGGGATTGGAGCCGGAGCCTCCGCCTGCACAGCTTCAGATGTTGTAGTAGGAACAGGAGCTTCAGCCCATCTCTTGGGTGCCCTGTGGATGAAGGATGAAGACACTCAAAACACAGTTACAACACTAAACAACCAATTGAGGTAAAAAACAAAATTTACCTCAGAAGGCTTCCGCACCAGTTAGCACGAAACCTCTTCTCCAAACGCTCAGGATTGGGCCCTGTCGTCACTAGCATGTCAGTTCCGGAAGGTTCCTCGGAGCTTGCCGCAACCGTCGGTGCTGCTTTGGTCGAGGCCCCCCTCGATCGGGAAGAAATTCTGGACCTAGAGCCTTCAGCTGGTCCTGGTATTGTAGCCACACGGCCGAAACTAGCACCCTGGGGAGATGCCGATGCTGGAGTGGCTGCCGCCGTTGAAGACCTCCCCCTCTGGGGATAAGGAGCCGCTGCGGAAGGAGCAGGCCTGACGGACCCCCCATCAGAGTGCTTCAGCTTCCTTTTACTGCTCGAGGGCTCAGCCAACTCTTTGCCCTTGCCCGCGACTTCAACTCAATGTTTTGGGACGGAAGGGGGGCCACCCTCGGAAGCTCCAGAGATCACCAACCTGGTGGTCGAATGCCTCTCAATGACACCAATGTCATCAAGCACCGGCATCTTCCGCCGGAGCTCCCTGCTGAACTCTGCCTCCATGTTCAGAGGGAGGAAAGCTTCAGCTCCGACCTTCGGACCTTCGCCCCTCCCGACCTTTCTCCGGAGTAGGTCCGGGGGCCATAACCCCACTTGGTGCCATTACTCTCCACGTAACCTTTGGGACTCGGGAGAACTATCGCACTGAAAAGTTGGTCTTTGACGTTGCTCAGATCAACTTACCCTTCAACGCCATTCTGGGCAGGCCAGCCTTATACAAGTTCATGGCTGCTGCTCATTATGGCTACTTGGTGTTGAAGATGCCAACACCAGCTGGTGTTCTCCGGATCCGTGGAGATCACACCACCGGAGTGACAGCTCTGGAAGAACTTCACGTGCTTGCCACAACGCAAGAAGAAGAATCTGGAAAGGAGCAAGCTCCGAAACCACCGAGCATTCGTCATCGAGGCTCAACCTCCGCACCTCACGTGCAACCAAGCGACAACACTAACATTCTCGTCAAAGTCGTCCAAATCGGTTCCGACGCTGCTCAGACCACCCGTATATCCGGAGGTCTGAATGACAAATAGGAACTCGCGTGTAACACCCTAAATTTTCGCATAATGCATTGCATACATGATCATGCATTAAACACTAGTAGAATAAAAAAAAATAAAAAAACATATATATACAAATGTATGTAGCAAAAGAAGAAATAGAAAATAATAATTATAGTCTAAAACTTGTAATAGGGAATAAGTATAAAAATAATAATAATAATATATATAAAAAATATATAAATAATAAATGTTATAAAAATAATAAATAATAAATAATAAATATATAATATTAATAATATATATAAAAATATATATATATATATAATAAATTATATAATAAAGGAAAAGTAAAAAAAAGGAAAAGAAAAAAAAAGAAAAAAAATGGGCAACCCGCCGGCCAGGCCAAACGGCCCAGCCGGCCACGCACCCCGCGGCCACCTCCCGCGCTGGCCCCGCCGCCACGGGCCCGCAGCCGGGCCCCACCTCCGCCGAACGCCCCGGCTCGGCCGCCCGCCTCCCGCTCCCGCGCGGGATTCCCGGGCGCGCGGCGCGAACCGCGCCCGATCCCGCCGCGTGGCCCCCACCCCGCCGACTCCTGGCCGCGCGTGCCTGGCGCGAAGCGTGTCTGCCTGCGCCGCTGGGCCCCGCAGCGCCGATGCGGACACGCGCGATGGCCCCAGCCGCGGTACGAGTCGGTACCGAGGCCGTACCCTAGCCTCGCCCCTATAAAAAGCCCCAGCCTCCGTAGGTTTTCTCGATTCCAGAAACGCGCTGCCGGAAGCCGCGAAAAAAGGTCCAGAAGGCTGCACCCAGGGAAGAAAAAAGGAGAAAAAGAAGGGGAAGAAGAGGAAGGAAAAGAGGAGGGCGCCACTGTTCGCCGGAGATCGACGTCGCCATCGCGCCGCCGTCGTCGTGCCGCCGGAGGACGCATCTACTTCATCTACGCGTCACATTCGTCCCGCGAACATCGAAGCCATCGCATCTACGGTAGGCCATGTTCCCGATGCAAATTTTAGCGACCGTATTGAACCTAATAGACGTAGTTTGATCGTCGTTATGTCATCTTTTTATTTTCAGCAGCATTAATCCACCCTAAAACCCCCGTAAACTCATATGAACACGTATGAACTAGTCACATCTAATTAATAAACAACCGTAGTTAATTGATTATTGAATTATGCATGCATGCATGTCATTGCATGTTGATTATTATGTGTGCATCGTATTGAATTGTATGTATTTTCTTGTATGTATGATCACGCGTAGAGGAACGTGCTCAAGAGGCCGCATACGAGGATTTCCAAAATCAAGACTTCGAAGCGCTTGAACAACCCCATCCGCCGGAGCAAGGCAAGTGTCCTTGAAGCATATTGATCCTATTTTAAATTAAATGTTTTGGTTGTGAACTTGCATGCTTGTGTCAAATTGATGGGAATCCTACGGTAGGAAGTTTACTAGTTTTGTTTGACCACCCTTGTCACCTGGAATTTATGGTAGAGAGTCGGGAAGGGTTTTTACCTTTTTGCTTCGCTTAATTAATTGGGATGGCAAACAACACTTCACATTTAATTATGCATCAATGATATTCTGGTTAATGTGAACTGGTCAATACGATGGGTGATCTAAGCAAGCATGGTTTTGTGGATGGGTTGGATGTTATGGTGGTTTGCTTGCCTTAGATCTAAGGACCGGTTCATGCGAGAATATGCCAGGTCAACAGTGCCACCACAAGGCCAAGTATGGGTGCGGCGTAGCTGAATAATTAGGAGCGCTGCTAGTATGGTATGGACCATTGGATGGCGCGGGGAATGGGAGTCGAGGAGGACTGCCCTGGGATCCGCATGGCACACGAGGGGGCCCGTGGGTGGGAGAATAGAGATTCAAGCCTGCCGGTGAAACCTTAGTGGGCCCGTACATACTAGTAGTCCCTTTTGAAAGGCTATTTTGTGATCTCTTGGCCACACACCTACGGAAGTGTGAGATGGCACAATGGAGGTTCCTTAGTCATCAAAGGGTGACGAAATCACAAACATGTGGGTACAGTGGTACAACCCCTGCAGAGTGTTTAAAAACTATCATGATAGCCGTGCTCCCGGTTATAAGCGCCTGGATTACCTACATGATTAGAGTTGGAATTGGGATTTGGGATGGTTATGGTTTGGTAATGGTCATGGTTTATGGATTATGGTCATGGATACGAATTTGAGTTATGGTAATTGGACATGGATAATGGTAATGTTGGCAATAATTGGATATGGTTTATATTTTGTTAATATGATGGTTATGATGGGATTTGTTTCACATAGACATAGTATAATGCTTTTTCAAATGTTTTACTGTACTTTTCAGCACTTAGCCATTATTACTCTCGTCATTTGAATAAGCCACATGTCATACTTTCCACACTTGCTGAGTACGACATGTACTCACCCTTGCAATCCCCCCCAACAGCTACTGGAGACAATTGGGAGTACCCTGAGGATCACGTGGAGTACTAGGTTGCGTACCGCCGTCAATTGCCTTTGGATTGGAGTCGTATTGCTTAGTTTATTTTCCGCTGCAATTATTTAGAGTTTTATTATTCGTGAACTATTGGATTATTGTAATAAAGTACTTATTTATTAGTTAAGACGTGGTTAAATTATGTTCATCATTTGTGAATCACTCGTGTATGTGTGTTGAACATCCTGGGCACACATATGCGTTACGCTTGGTTCATATTTGGAACCGGGTGTCACAAATTGGTATCAGAGCCGCGTTGACCGTAGGACGCAGCCTAGGTAGAGTGGACACTCTAGAGCACTTAGGAACACTCTTCTAATCTGCTATTTTCGAAAATTTTTGCTGTTGTTTTGTTTCCTTTATTTTCAGCCGCAAAAAGTACTGATCGCTGCTGCGTTTTTGATAAAAATTTTCAAAAGTGAGCAATATTAAGTGCTGCTGTTTTGCTGCGTAAATTTTCGCGGAAAAAGTGTGTTTTGCCGCTATTATGTGTGGGTAAAATTATTGTGTTGGTTGCTGTAATTTTTCTCTTTATTTTTCGTTCTTTTGGAACCGCTGCACCGCTCTTTTTCCGCCATTTTAACTTCTGAAATTTTCAGATTTGTTTTTCATTATTTTTCTAAGGTATTCTTATTTTCTGTAGATGGCCCGCACCAAGACAACCCCCCGTAAGTCGACCGGTGGACTTGTGCCCCCGCGTAGGTTGGCTAGTCGCTCTCCGGCCGTCGACCCCCGTCACCCCGTGGTGATCCGTTCTGATGGTAGAGCCGCAGGACAACTGCGTCACCGTCTCTGTGCCCTACTCCGTGAGGCTGGCTACCGCCACCACAGCCTCTCGCTCTCCTACCACACCACTGGAGTGCAGCGCCCCAGCAGGAAGGAGTGGAGCTGCAAAATCTATATCTACTACGGTGATGAGTTGGTGAAGACCCACAGCAGCCCTGCTTGGAGGAGCTCCCGCCGATCTGCAGAGCAGGATGCTAGCTGGGAAGCAGCCACCTTTTGGAGCCACGCCCGCCGTTTCCGTCTGGAGGACACGGTGCACGCCTTCGTCCCGCAGCGTCCCAGTGGCACTGCGCGCTTCGTCTCCAGGCACGTGGAGGGACCCCTGGACCTCCCGCAGTCTCGTCAGACTGTTGACGACGTGACCCAGCTCAGTGCCCGGCTTTAGAGAGCGCAGCAGGAGATTCAGGATGGACGTGACCTCGCCCAGCGCCACGAGGCGATAATCAGGAGGTATCGTCGGATCACCGACGAGGACCCGGACGACTACGCGTCCGACACCCCGACGTGGACCCCAGACTCTCCAGACCGTCGCAACGGCCAGCGTGAGTCGTCTTATGAGGAGTCCTCTGACGAGGAGCCTTCCAGTGTGGCGTCTACTGCACCGCCGCCGCCTGCTGCCTCACCACCCCAGGACCCACAGGACCCCGAGGACCCCGACGACGACGACGACGACGAGGACCCGGATGAGTTCCCGCTCGACGACGAGTAGTCCTCGACCTATGCCACGACTCAAGGATAGGCACACCCCCATTAGTTAAATAAGAGCGATGTAGATATACTTCTGTGACCTTGAGTTGTGTTACTTCTTTTAGGATCTTTGTCAATTCTGTTTGGTGCTTGTTTGAGTGCTTGTTTGCTTAGTAGAGAGTTGTGGAACGCTTCGGCACTTGTCCACATCCTCATAATATAGGTCTATATTAATAAAGGATTATTTAGTGTCACATACCTTGATGCATATAGTTGGGACGTTTCTTTCCAAATTCTAAATCCTTCTGTCCCTACCTTTCTTTCGCCAACAGATGATGAGAACTCGTAACCAGAGGGATGCCAACGATGAGGAGGAGCGCAATGAAGTACCTCAGAACAACCAGGGACATGCTCATGGAGCTATCAATATTGAACAACTGTTCGCTATGCAGAACCAGCTCATGCAGACCATGATACAGACCATGGGACAGCTGCAAGCTGGCAACAACAATCAGCCCCACCTGCCTCCACCGCCACCCCCGCCACATCACAACCGTTTGGGAGAGTTCATGAGGACCAGACCGCCTACCTTTGCACAAGCCACAGACCCAATGGAAGCTGATGATTGGCTGAAGTCCGTTGAGAAGAAACTTGCTATTGTCCAGTGCATTGATAGGGAGAAGGTTCTCTTTGCATCACATCAGCTAGTTGGAGCAGCCGCTGACTGGTGGGAAGCTCTTTGCAACGCTCATGATAATCAGGAGGCAATCACTTGGGCTGAGTTTAAACAGAGTTTCCGTTCCCACTATGTACCTGAAGGAGTTATGATACTGAGGAGACAAGATTTTGAAAATCTCAGGCAAGGAAGGATGAGCGTGAGTGAGTATCTCAACAAATTCACTCAATTATCAAGATATGCTCCAGAAGACATCAAAACTGATAGTAGGAAGCAGTATTTGTTTATGAGAGGTCTCAACAATGAAATTCAAGTCCAGTTACTCAATACTGATTATCCAAACTTCCAAAAGCTGGTTGACAAGGCTATTGTGGTTGAGAACAAGATTCGTGAGATGGAGCAGGACAACAAGAGGAAGATGTCACATCATGGACCGCAGCAAGGAAGCAATGTTCGCCCCCGCTATGCACCACCTACTGGACCACACTACAACCCATCTGCTCCTGCATACCATGCTGCTTATCCGCCCCGCCCAAATCAGCCACCGCAGCAACGCACCGCCATGCAAGTGCCTCGCAATCCTGTGCCACCTGCGCCGCGTCCTAACATGGCGGCAAATGCTCAAAACCAGTTGCGCCCAAACTTCCCTAATTCTACGGGCGATAAGACATGCTATGTGTGTGGAGAGCCCGGACACTTTGCAAGTCAATGCTCCAAGAGAAACTATGGACCTATGAACAATGCACCAAGGCCAAATCACCCGCGACCAAATGGAGGAGCACCACAAGGCAACCGTGGACAGCAGAATTTTGCTCGTGGCAATGTGAATCATGTCTCTACTGAGGAAGCCCAGCAAGCTGATGACGTCGTGATTGGTATGTTTCTTGCCAACTCCAACCCCGCGAATGTTTTATTTGATTCAGGAGCATCTCATTCATTCATCTCATCAAAGTATGTTGCCAAGTACAATTTGCCTATATCTCATATGAAGCAAACTATGCTAGTAAGTTCTCCTGGCGGAGAGATGAGGACAAATATAGTATGTCCAAAAGTAAGCATTAAAATAAGGGGGGGTAGACTTTCTCGCGAACCTCATAGTCTCCAAAGGAATAGACATAATACTTGGAATGGACTGGTTGAGCAAGTATAATGGAGTCATTCAATGCACCGAGAGGATTGTGCAGTTGACAAGTGAACATGGTACACGCATTGAAGTTGAAGCAGCCCAACCTGCAAGAGGGAAAGCGATGCTGAATCACGTGGAAGAAGTGACATTGGAAAGCATTCCGATCGTTCGCGAGTACCCGGACGTGTTTCCAGATGAGTTGCCAGGTATGCCACCTAATCGTGACATAGAATTCGCCATTGAGTTGATACCCGGAACTGCACCTATAGCTAAGAGGCCGTATAGGATGCCTCCTAAGGAATTAGCAGAGCTCAAGAAGCAAATTCAAGAGCAGCTAGAGAAGGGCTTTATACGCCCAAGCTCGTCCCCGTGGGGAGCCCCAGTGCTTTTCGTAGATAAGAAGGATGGAACCCAGAGGATGTGTGTGGACTATAGGTCTCTCAACGAAGTGACAATTAAGAACAAGTACTCACTGCCCCGTATAGAGGATTTTTTCGACCAAATGAAGGGTGCCTGTATCTTCTCCAAGATCGACTTGCGGTCAGGATACTTCCAAATGAAGATTAGACCATCGGATATACCCAAGACAGCGTTTTGGACACGATATGGATCTTATGAGTACACCGTCATGTCATTTGGATTGACGAACGCGCCTGCGTACTTTATGTATCTCATGAATAAGGTCTTCATGGAATATCTGGATAAGTTCGTTGTAGTGTTCATCGATGATATTATGATCTACTCGAAGGATGAGAAGGAACACGAGGAACACTTGAGGCTTACGCTGCAGAAATTGAGGGAGCATCAATTGTATGCCAAATTCAGTAAATGTCAATTTTGGTTATGGGAAGTTTCTTTCTTAGGCCATATTATCTCTGGAGGAGGAGTATCAGTTGACCCAAGGATGGTGAGAGATGTGCTTAAGTGGGAACCGCCACAGAATGTCAAGGAAATTCGGAGCTTCCTTGGAATGGCTGGATACTACCGCCGATTCATTAAGGATTTCTCCAAAATAGCCAAGCCTATGACCGAATTACTCATGAAGGGAAAGGCATTCCGATGGACTCAAGCTTGTCAGGATAGCTTTGAGGAGTTAAAGAAAAGGGTGACAACCGCGCCGGTGTTAGTATTACCAGACGTGAGCAAGAGTTTTGATATATACTGTGATGCATCAAGACAAGGATTAGGATGTGTGCTCATGCAAGAAGGCCAAGTGGTAGCTTATGCATCGAGGCAACTAAAGAAACATGAGTTGAATTATCCTACACACGACCTTGAACTCGTAGCCGTGGTACACGCCTTGAAGATATGGAGACACTATGTTTTTGGTCACCGATGTGAGATTTATACAGACCACAAGAGTCTCAAGTACATATTTACGCAAACGGATCTGAATCTGAGGCAACGCCGATGGTTGGAGCTCATCAAGGATTATGACGTGGGAATCAACTATCACCCAGGGAAGGCCAACGTAGTGGCCGATGCCTTGAGCCGAAACGGAGTAAGTGATGAACTCACAGTACGAGAGCTGCCACACGAGTTATGCAAGGAGTTTGAACGGTTGAACCTTGGATTCGTAAATGAGATGGGAACGATGAAAGTCAACCCAACATTAGAGCAGGAAATACGAGAAGGACAGACAAAGGACAAGTAAATACAGGAAATCAAGGAAAGGACCCAAGAAGGAAAAGAATTCAGTTTTGATGAGGACGAACAGGGTACCTTATGGCTTGGAAAGAGGATTGTGGTACCTAGGGAAGCAATATTGAAGGAGGCACATGACTCGCCTTACTCAATTCATCCTGGCTGTACGAAGATGTACAAGGACTTAAAGACATGTTATTGGTGGGCCAGCATGAAAAAGGACATAGCCGAATATGTTGCACTTTGTGATGTGTGCCAACGAGTTAAAGCTGAAGATCAAAGGCCAGCCGGATTGTTACAACCATTAAAGGTCCCGGAGTGGAAGTGGGAAGAGATTGGTATGGACTTTATAGTTGGATTACCGCGAACTCAGTCTGGCTATGATTCAATATGGGTTATTGTGGATCGATTGACAAAATCAGCTCATTTCATCCCCGTCAAGACCACATATACCACCGCGAAGCTAGCAGAATTGTATATGGAGCACATTGTGTGTCGACACGGAGTACCGAAGAAGATAGTCTCGGATAGAGGTTCTCAATTTACCTCCAGATTTTGGCAGAAATTGCATGAAGCATTGGGAACAAGGTTGAACTTCAATTCGGCGTATCACCCTCAAACTGATGGACAAACCGAGAGGACCAACCAAATTTTGGAAGACATGTTGAGAGCATGTGCTTTAAAGCATGGGAAAAGTTGGGATAAAAGTTTGTCGTATGCTGAATTCTCCTACAACAATAGTTACCAAGCAAGTTTGAAAATGTCACCCTACGAAGCATTGTACGGAAGGAAGTGTAGGACTCCCTTGTTTTGGAATGAAACCGAAGAGAATCAAGTGTTTGGTCCCGACGTGTTACAAGACGCTGAAAGGCAAGTCCAAATAATACGGGAAAACTTAAAGGCTGCCCAGTCTCGACAGAAAGGTTATGTTGATAATAGGCGAAGGAGTTTGACTTTTGAAGTTGGAGATTTTGTATACCTCAAAGTGTCACCAATCAGAGGTCAGCGACGGTTTAACGTCAAAGGAAAACTGGCACCACGTTACATCGGACCGTTCAAGATTCTGGACAAGCGAGGAGAGGTAGCTTATCGACTTGAGCTGCCGACGTATCTCTCCGATGTACACGACGTGTTTCACGTCTCTCAACTCAAGAAGTGTCTCAGGGTACCGGAAGAACAAGTGCCGATGGACGAGTTAGAGCTTCAGGAGGATTTGTCCTATGTCGAGCAACCTATCAAAATTTTGGACATAAAGGAAAGAGTCACGAGAAATAAGAGGATCCGTTGGTGCAAAGTGCAATGGAAACACCATACAGAAGCCGAAGCTACATGGGAACGTGAAGAAGACCTAAAGGCAGAATTCCCGCATCTTTTCTCCACGCTGTCGAATCTCGAGGGCGAGATTCACTTTAAGGGGGGTAGGTTTGTAACACCCTAAATTTTCGCATCATGCATTGCATACATGATCATGCATTAAACACTAGTAGAATAAAAGAAAAATAAAAAAACATATATACACAAATGTATGTAGCAAAAGAAGAAATAGAAAATAATAATTATAGTCTAAAACTTGTAATAGGGAATAAGTATAAAAATAATAATAATAATATATATAAAAAATATATGAATAATAAATGTTATAAAAATAATAAATAATAAATAATAAATATATAATATTAATAATATATATAAAAATATATATATATATATAATAAATTATATAATAAAGGAAAAGTAAAAAAAGGAAAAGAAAAAAAAAGAAAAAAAATGGGCAACCCGCCGGCCAGGCCAAACGGCCCAGCCGGCCACGCACTCCGCGGCCACCTCCCGCGCTGGCCCCGCCGCCACGCGCCCGCAGCCGGGCCCCACCTCCGCCGAACGCCCCGGCTCGGCCGCCCGCCTCCCGCTCCCGCGCGGGATTCCCGCGCGCGCGGCGCAAACCGCGCCCGATCCCGCCGCGTGGCCCCCACCCCGCCGACTCCTGCCGCGCGTGCCTGGCGCGAAGCGCGCCTGCCTGCGCCGCCTGGCCCCGCAGCGCTGATGCGCGCCCCGCTCGCGACCGATGCGGACACGCGCGATGGCCCCAGCCGCGGTACGAGTCGGTACCGAGGTCGTACCCTAGCCTCGCCCCTATAAAAAGCCCCAGCCTCCGTAGGTTTTCTCGATTCCAGAAACGCAGTCGCCGGAAGCTGCGAAAAAAGGTCCAGAAGGCTGCACCCAGGGAAGAAAAAAGGAGAAAAAGAAGGGGAAGAAGAGGAAGGAAAAGAGGAGGGCGCCACCGTTCGCCGGAGATCGACGTCTCCATCGCGCCGCCATCGTCGTGCCGCCGGAGGACGCATCTACTTCGTCTACGCGTCGCATTCGTCCCGCGAACATCGAAGCCATCGCATCTACGGTAGGCCATGTTCCCGATGCAAATTTTAGCGACCGTATTGAACCTAATAGACGTAGTTTGATCGTCGTTATGTCATCTTTTTATTTTCAGCAGCATTAATCCACCCAAAAACCCCCGTAAACTCATATGAACACGTATGAACTAGTCGCATCTAATTAATAAACAACCGTAGTTAATTGATTATTGAATTATGCATGCATGCATGTCATTGCATGTTGATTATTATGTGTGCATCGTATTGAATTGTATGTATTTTCTTGTATGTATGATCACGCGTAGAGGAACGTGCTCAAGAGGCCGCATACGAGGATTTCCAAAATCAAGACTTCGAAGCGCTTGAACAACCCCATCCGCCGGAGCAAGGCAAGTGTCCTTGAAGCATATTGATCCTATTTTAAATTAAATGTTTTGGTTGTGAACTTGCATGCTTGTGTCAAATTGATGGGAATCCTACGGTAGGAAGTTTACTAGTTTTGTTTGACCACCCTTGTCACCTGGAATTTATGGTAGAGAGTCGGGAAGGGTTTTTACCTTTTTGCTTCGCTTAATTAATTGGGATGGCAAACAACACTTCACATTTAATTATGCATCAATGATATTCTGGTTAATGTGAACTGGTCAATACGATGGGTGATCTAAGCAAGCATGGTTTTGTGGATGGGTTGGATGTTATGGTGGTTTGCTTGCCTTAGATCTAAGGACCGGTTCATGCGAGAATATGCCAGGTCAACAGTGCCACCACAAGGCCAAGTATGGGTGCGGCGTAGCTGAATAATTAGGAGCGCTGCTAGTATGGTATGGACCATTGGATGGCGCGGGGAATGCGAGTCGAGGAGGACTGCCCTGGGATCCGCATGGCACACGAGGGGGCCCATGGGTGGGAGAATAGAGATTCAAGCCTGCCGGTGAAACCTTAGTGGGCCCGTACATACTAGTAGTCCCTTTTGAAAGGCTATTTTGTGATCTCTTGGCCACACACCTACGGAAGTGTGAGATGGCACAATGGAGGTTCCTTAGTCATCAAAGGGTGACGAAATCACAAACATGTGGGTAAAGTGGTACAACCTCTGCAGAGTGTTTAAAAACTATCATGATAGCCGTGCTCCCGGTTATGAGCGCCTAGATGACCTACATGATTAGAGTTGGAATTGGGATTTGGGATGGTTATGGTTTGGTAATGGTCATGGTTTATGGATTATGGTCATGGATACAAATTTGAGTTATGGTAATTGGACATGGATAATGGTAATGTTGGCAATAATTGGATATGGTTTGTATTTTGTTAATATGATGGTTATGATGGGATTTGTTTCACATAGACATAGTATAATGCTTTTTCAAATGTTTTACTGTACTTTTCAGCACTTAGCCATTATTACTCTCGTCATTTGAATAAGCCACATGTCATACTTTCCACACTTGCTGAGTACGACATGTACTCACCCTTGCAATCCCCCCCAACAGCTACTGGAGACAATTGGGAGTACCCTGAGGATCACGTGGAGTACTAGGTTGCGTACCGCCGTCAATTGCCTGTGGATTGGAGTCGTATTGCTTAGTTTATTTTCCGCTGCAATTATTTAGAGTTTTATTATTCGTGAACTATTGGATTATTGTAATAAAGTACTTATTTATTAGTTAAGACGTGGTTAAATTCTGTTCATCATTTGTGAATCACTCGTGTATGTGTGTTGAACATCCTGGGCACACATATGCGTTACGCTTGGTTCATATTCGGAACCGGGTGTCACATCGCGCTCATCACTTTCCTCCCGGCTAATGTCGACGTGTTTGCCAGGCAACCGTCACAAATGCCTCGGATCCCTAGGGAAGTGATCGAGCATAATCTGAAGATCTACCCTGACACTCGGCCTGTACATCAGAAGCCTCGGAAGCAATCAGTTGAGCGACAAAACTTCATACGACAAGAAGTGAAGAAGTTGCTCGAAGCTGGATTCATCCGAGAAGTCTTCCACCCAAAATGGTTGGCAAACCCAGTCGTTGTACCCAAGGCCGGCGGGAAGCTTCGGATGTGTATCGACTACACAACACTAAATAAGGCATGTCCAAAAGATCCTTTCCCACTACCTAGAATAGATTAGATAGTGGATTCCACCTCCGAGTGTGAATTACTGTGTTTCCTAGATGCATATTTTGGGTATCATCAAATCAAAATGTCTAGGGAAGATGAAGAGCATACTTCTTTCATCACAGTAGATGGATTGTATTGTTATACTGCCATGCCATTTGGTCTCAAGAATGCAGCTTCAACATTTGTACAAGCTATGTACAAAACCTTTGGAGAGCTCATCAAAGACGTAGTGGAAATGTATGTTGATGACATCGTTGTCAAGATTAAGGACAACGAGTCACTTATTGACAACTTGCAAGATGTCTTTGACAAGTTATGAGTCACTTGCACGAAACTGAACCCAGACAAATGTGTCTTCGGGGTTAGCTCTAGAAAGCTTATTGGTTTCCTGGTAAACCACCGAGACATAGAGGCAAATCCGGCGAAGATTAAAGCCATTGAAGATATGTGGCCACCGTCCCGCATCAAGGACGTCCAGAAGCTGACTGGATGTCTAGCCGCCCTCAGCCGGTTCATCTCAAGACTGGCGGAACGAGCACTACCCTTCTTCAAGCTATTTAGGAAGTCCGGTCCATTCCAATGGACTGAAGAAGCAGAAAAGGCGTTCCAGGAGCTGAAGCAGCTCCTCACCACTCTACCAACCTTGGTAGCTCCGAACCCTGGTGAGCCTCTACTTCTTTACATTTTGGCAACTTACAAAGTTGTCAGCATGGTCCTGGTTGCGGAGAGACCAGAATCGTTACAAGCTCAGGAATCTAGACTCCTCCGGGAGAGTCAGGAGGCTCCTGAAGGCGAGTCTGGGTCCGAGCCCCCAGACTTGAGTCAACAAGGAGTTACTCATGTTGAGCAAGAAAAGTCGTACCCCCCTGGGAGGGTCCATGTCACTCCTGAAAAAAGCTCCGGGTTCCTCCAACAAGGACCCGATGATCCCGGAAGAAGGTCCGGACCCCTCTAGGAGGGTCCGGGTTCATGAGGAGGAAGCTCCGGGCCCCTCCGGGAGGGTCCGGACAGTCCAACGCCCAGTGTACTTCATCAGTGAAGTACTCCACGACACCAAAACTCCATACCTGGAAGTACATAAACTGCTATACGCAGTTCTCATTGCTTCCAGGAAGCTCCGACACTATTTCCAAGCTCACAAGATCTCAGTGGTGACATCATATCCACTGCAAGCGATTTGGCATAATCCCAACTCCACTGGAAACATCGCAAAGTGGGCAGCGGAATTGGCCAAGTTTGACCTTGAATTCGTCCCAAAACAAGCAATCAAAAGTCAAGCATTGGCGGACTTTGTGGCGGAATGGACCCCCTCTCCATCAAACCCTGGGGGGCCCTAGTGAGCAGAAGCTGAAACTCAAGGCCCCGGTCTTCACCGAGCCTCACTGGACTCTCTACTTCGACGGCTCCATGCAGAAGCAAGGGGTCGGAGTTGGAGTCCTTGTCCTCGCTCCAACAGGGGAGAAGGTTAAATACATGGTACACCTTGACTTCAAGGCGACCAACAACATGGCAGAGTATGAAGCACTCATTTATGGACTAAAGGTGGCACTATCATATGGTGTCAAACAGCTGTTGGTCAAGGGAGATTCACAGCTCATCATTAAACAGGTGAAGGGTGAATGCTCCTGCAACCATCCCCAACTAGTTGCCTATCTCCTTGAAGTCCAGAAGCTTCAGAAGGACTTCGAAGTCCTGGACCTCCACCATGTACAACGTCTCCATAACGCTGAAGCTGACAAACTCTCGACGAAAGCATCAACCGGAGCTCCGGCTCCCGACGGAACTTTCGTCCGGAGGTTGTCTAAACCTATAGCTCAGCCTGCCGAACTGAGCGAAGGGGGCAAGACCAACACCTCAAAGCTGGCAGTCCCGATGGCCCTGTTACCATGGCAGCCATCAAGGGTCGTAGGTGCTGCCGGAAGCTCCGAGCAACCCAGCACGCAAGACTCGAATGCTCAAGATAGCTCTGATGCATGGATCTCGGAGATCTGGGGCTACTTGAAAGACAACTTCCTTCCTGAAGATAATGTATCCGCTGACCGGATAGTCAGATTGGCTAAAAGATACACGCTGGTAGAAGGGGATCTCTACTGGCATGGTGCTAACAGCGTCCTAATGTGGTGCATTACAAAGGAAGAAGGTTGTGAGATCCTCGCAGAAATCCATGGAGGCGAGTGTGGGAACCACGCGTCTTCCCGCACGTTGGTCGATAAAGCCTTTCGGCATGGCTTTTATTGGCCTACAGCGCTCCAGGATGCAACTGAGCTGGTGAAGAAATGTGAAGCATGCCTGTTTCATGCAAAAAAAAAATTCACACACCGGCTCAACCTCTACAAATGATACCTCCTACATGGCCTTTCACTGTCTGGGGGATGGATATCTTGGGACCTTTCCCGAGAGCCGTCGGAGGTTACAAGTTCCTGTACGTCGCCATTGACAAATTCACCAAATGACTGGAAGCAACTCCAGTTGTGACAATAAACAAGCAATCAGCCATCAACTTCTTACAGTCCATCGTATGCAAATTCGGAGTCCCAAACAAAATCATAACCGATAATGGGACCCAATTCACAAGCTTTGCATTCCAAGGATATTGCGAAGATCTCAACATTCAAGTCAGCTACACTTTTGTAGCTCACCCGACAAGCAATGGTCAAGCCAAGAGAGCAAATGCAGAAATCCTAAAAGGACTCAAGACACGCACATATGAGCGTCTGAAAAAACATGGAACCAACTGGATCGAAGAGCTTCCGCCCACTCTATGGACCAACAGGACAACTCCAAACTGGTCAACTGGAGAGACACCCTTTTTCCTGGTGTATGGAGCTGAAGCAGTCCTTCCTCCAGAAATCACCTTGGGGTCGCTCCGGGTCCGGACCTTTGACGATGTCGTGCAGGACTAGCTCCGGCGCGAAGACCTTGACCTCCTTGAAGAGGGAAGGTGCCGAGCAGCTGTTTGGAATGCCCGATACCGCCAAGCTCTCCGGCGTTATCACCAAAGGCATGTTCACAGCCGACAGCTCGAGGAAGGCGATCTAGTGCTACGGAGAATACAATCCAGAGAAGGGTTAAAAAAACTCTCCCCCAGTTCGGAAGGACCCTTTCGAGTGATTAAAGTAACCCATCCCGGATGCGTTCGCTTGGCAACTGAGGATGGGACACCTCTCCCTGATCCTTGGAACATTGAGCACCTCCGTAAGTTCTACACTTAATATCACGGAGGTGAGTCTGTAGTTACACGTGATGTATGTTATAGAGTCATTGTACAGAGTCGGGTAGCTCCTCCAAGAGAACAGCCGGACCTTCTCTGGAAGGTCCGCAAAGTTCAGGCAACACTTGTCATAGTCTCAGAACTAAAAGTGTAGCTAGCTACCTTGGGTCAAACAAGAAACAAAACACACTTAGCCTGGTTCTGTACCCTAAGGGTGTACTTGTTTCCCCTGTACCCCGGACCTATAATGAAAGACATCTTTGTGTGAAAACAGACTCCACGTGCATTTAATTTGTACAAGCTCATTATTTTTTATTTTTCTCTTTCTTGTCTATAACAAAGTTGTGCGATTCTCAAGAATTTTTTAGATCGACTAATCCATGTACAACTTGAGTCGCATTGTTATTTCCCTCGGGTTCTCATGTTGTTGAATGGCTCACTCGCCTGAATGCCGCCGGCCAATCTAGGCCCGGAGTGTGCTATCGACTTAGCCTAGTCCTGCACTCTAAGTACGCCACTCTACCTACACCCCGGCAGGACGAAGTAAGGTGGGTCCTGAAAACAATTGGACTTGGAGAAAACAACTCAGTGCACTCGACCCAAAATTTCTTACGAGAATAGTAAGTCGCAACTGAGTCATAGAAAGGACATGAATTTTACTATTTTTCTTGACTTCAGTGTGCAAGAAAAATAAAGATCTCATGATGATGGTGAATTAAGGCTTAGCTATTAAAGCTCTGACATCCCCTAGATGGCTTGTAGTCGATGTTTTAAACATTGATAGCAAGCATCGCTGGAACTGCTCAGCTCCAGTAAAGCCATGGGACCATCCCATGTAGGCCCGGAAGTGAACAAAAATTGTAGGAAGACTCCAGAGGACTAACTGTCGACGCTCTACGCGTCAATGGAGACCACTGCTGGAGCTACCAAGCTCTGATGATGGTCAAGGCCGGAGCCCTTAAGCTCCGATAACCTCAGGGTGCCTTCACTACCGAAGACTTTGGACCTACACTCTTCAAGTCTGAAGCACGCGAGTCTTCAACAACTGTTTCATCCTCTTGGTACATGTTCACAATCAAATTGTGTACATCTACCAGGGGGCCAAGTGGGACAAAGGTGTTGAAGACAAAAAATGAAATTCATAAAAAACATAGATTTCATTCATCTGGAGACAAGAGATTACAAAATTGGAGAAAAAGAAGAGAGGATACAAGTGGGATCTACAAAGAGATGGTCCTAGACCCTATGGAAGAACGAGGCGACCTTCTGGGCAACCTCAGAAACGCCAGCCTGGGCAGCTTCTCCCTCTCTGTCGATGGGGCCTTGAAGCACCGGGTCCAGGGGGAATTGGGGGTCCCGACTTGTGTAGCATGACAGAACAAATTATGTGACGCTCTTGGCCAGGGATTGTCCCTCCGTTTCTAGCTGGTCCGCAATGACATCGCCCATCTTGGTGAGCTTGTTGCCTGCCGAACTCAGCGCCTGCAACACCTGGTCCAGCTCCGGTTCCGGATCATCCGAACGCACGGTACTAAAACCCATTGGCATCAGTGCGTCGTTGGCTTTGCCCATGAAGTCCCAAACTTGTTGGGACTCCGCAACCCTACCACTTCGCATATCCTCCAAGGATCTTCTGGCCGCCGCAAGCCCCGAGTTTTCCCGAGCAAGACGCTCCACCTCTTTGGCGTTCTGCTGAATCTTTTTAGCAGCCTGCCTTTTGAGTTTACTGAGCTCTTCTTCCAGGAGGTGGATCTGGTTCCGACGGTTAACCAGGTCCTTCTCTCGGCTCCACACATTCTTCTCCCTTGCAGCAACGTCAGTTTCCCTCCTGTGGAGTTCCTGTCCTCGCTGCTAGGCCTTCTTCTCCTCTTTCTCGCACCGCTCGTCCAATTTCTTGGTGCGCTCCTCGAGACTCTTGGCACCCAGAGTTAGCCTCTGAGTAAGCTCTTCTTCCCTCTTCATGACGTCGTCCCGCAGCTCCAGGAGTTTTTGCTCTTCATCCTCGAGCTTTCTCTCCCGCTCCTCAAGAGCCTCCCGGCGCTTGACGAGACTGGCGTGGATGGCGTCGAGCCTCTCTTGGCGATCATCCGCTGCGCTATTAGCAGCTTTGGCCTATTCGTAGATGGCCTAGGACTAGTTTTCAAGGGATTGTGTCATGCTTTCCCTCCCATCCAGCAGCTTACCCCAGTACTCCAGGCGGACCTTCTCCTTCCTCACCCACTCTTTGTCGTCAGCCAGCCTCGACTGCGCCAGCTTGGTCTCGAATTGGAGACGGTTGCGCCACCTCCTAAGAGTTTGATGCTCCTCCTCGAGAGCCTTGCTGTCGTGGTAAAAATCCAGCTGAACCTGGCGAAGACTAGAGCAGGTGTTGTCAATAGACAATGATAGAGGGATCGAGTCCGGACCTGTCGGGGTCATCTCCGCCGGTTCCAGCAGGTTCTTCGTGATAAAAATTGGGTCCCACTCTACAAGAGCGGTTCCGTGAGCTTCCGCGGCACTAGGGCCGCCCTCCAGAATAGCCTCGGCCGCTGTCGAGGAAGGTCCTACTATAGAAGTTTCAACCTCCGGAGTTGGCTCCAAAGGTCTCGCCTCCAGGTCGTTAACAACTGGTCCCTCAAGCAGGGGACCAGCAATTTCATCTCGGCACACTAGCTTAGGCACGAGCACCTCCGGGACCATCACATCTGAGGCAGGCATTGAAGGTTCGATCAGAGCTGAAGCTATCTCCAACTCCGGCACTGGCGCCTCCTCCACTGCCAGCCCAGGCGCTAAAGCTTTGACCATCATGGCTCGGGCGCCGGCACCTCTGCAGCGATTGGCTCAGGCGCCGAAACTTCTGCAGTAACCGGCTCTACCGCTGGAACTTCTTCGATAATCGGCTCAGGCACCGGATCTTCATCAACCACCGGCTCTACCGCCGGGGCATCATCAAACACCGGCTCCACCGCTGGGGCTTCAACAACATCCGGATCTAGGACTAGAATCACAGATATCTCCGATTCTGAGGCTAGAGCGATCACCATTTCAGCGTCCAAACTCGGAGCTTCAACCTCCGGGGCAAGTGCCACCGGCACATCTTCATTCCCGTGGTCCGGCGCTACCACGGGAGCTTCAGGTATGAGTCAAGGTCCAAGACCATGACAGCCGGCGCTGGAGCTGTCGCTACCTCAGCCACTCCTTGGGGCGGTGCTGGGATTGGAGCCGGAGCCTCCGCCTGCACAGCTTCAGATGTTGTAGCAGGAACAGGAGCTTCATCCCATCTCTTGGGTACCCTGTGGATGAAGGATGAAGACACTCAAAACACAGTTACAACACAAAACAACCAATTGAGGTAAAAAACAAAATTTACCTCGGAAGGCTTCCGCACCAGTTAGCACGGAACCTCTTCTCCAGACGCTCAAGATTGGGCCCTGTCGTCACTAGCATGTCAATTCTGGAAGGTTCCCCGGAGCTTTCCGCAATCGTCGGCGCTGCTTTGGTCGAGGCCCCACCTCGATCAGGAAGAAATTCCGGACCTAGAGACTTCAGCTGGTCCTGGTATTGTAGCCACACGGCCGAAACTAGCACCCCGGGGAGATGTCGATGCTGGAGTGGCTGCCGCCGTTGAAGACCTCCCCCTCCGGGGAGAAGGAGCTGCTGTGGAAGGAGCAGGCCTGACGGACCCCCCATCAGAGTGCTTCAGCTTCCTTTTACGGCTCGAGGGCTCAGCCAACTCTTTGCCCTTGCCCGCGACTTCAACTCTATGTTCCGGGACAGTAGGGGGGCCACCCTCGGAAGCTCCGGAGATCACCAACCCGGTGGTCGAACGCCTCTCAATGACACCAAGGTCATCAAGCACCGGCATCTTCCGCCGGAGCTCCCTGCTGAACTCTACCTCCATGTTCAGAGGGAGGAAAGCGGCCGGCGGAGACAAGTAGTCGCCCTCGACGTCGATGCCGTGCTGGAACTATTTGAGGTGAAGCTCCAAGGTTGCGCCTTCCAGGTTGGACTTCAAACCGGTTTCAATTCGGTCATCGTCCATCATGCTGTTGAGGGCCCAAGCAAGCTTCTCACTCTTGTTCTATGGATCCCACCTGTTGGCAAGGAAGTTGCAAAATACTGCCTGAGGAGTCACCCCTCCTTCCACGCATTGGCGGATCCTGGTCAGGGTAGGGTTGAAGGCGTCCGATAACATCGGAACTTCGCTCCAAGCTTCAGTGTCGACGTTGGGGAGTCCTACGGGCAACTCGAGCCTCTCATGCTCCTCTGTCCTGATGACAATCCAATCCTTCTTCAAGTCATCCCACTTGCCAGAAAGGAACGACCGCAAGTACTTGTACGGGCACTTCTTGCGCTTCACAAAGTAATAGAAGCCAAGGTATTCGTCACTCTTGCCGGTGGTGTGGATGGTGAAGAAGGTGTGGAAGAGCTCGACGCAGGGAGGAATACCCACCCACATCTCGCAGAAGTGGACAAAGATTGACACTAAAAGAATGGAGTGGGGGCCAAGGTGGTACAGCTGCAGACCATAGAAGTCTAGCAGCATCAAGAGAAAAGAAGAAAAAGGTGGGATCAGTCCCACCATGGCATACGCGGAGAAGTACACCATGTCGCCAGCGTGCTCCTTCTCGAATGAAAGCCTGCTGGCACGGACCTGGTGGTTGAAGAAGTCACTGGACCACCCCATGAGGGCCCGGACCTTCTTCAAGTTGCCGTCGGTCTTAAGTCGGCTCTCGCGAAGACCCAACTCCATCGCAGCACAAGCGGGGCTAGGGACGAAAAGCAAGCAAAAGTTTGGAGGATTTGAGCGCAAGATCGAATGAAGGCGTAAAGAACCCCCAAACAGTGCACGCTTTCCTTCTTAAGTAAGCCCCCGCAACGCTTGGATGGAAACCGCAGAGGAGCCGACGATACAAGTCAAAAACTTCAACCTGCCAATGACAAGGGGGCCCGGGGCCACCCCGACGATCAAGTCGAGGTCCTTACCCCAGGCGAACGGTTGTCATCATGAAAGGCGGGAAACCCGATGGCAGCGGCCTGACAAGGCGCGCAGAACCGATACGATTTTTGTATCGAGAACCGACGACCTTCAATTGTGTGAGATCCGCACGCTAAGATCTCACCTGCCGCATCCATGATATGCCACTCGGGGTTGGTTTAACTACGAACTACCGCAAACGGCACATCTGAAGATCCTTGAAGACACGACACAAAAATCGAAGGATGGACCCACCTCTGGCAAAACGACCTCATCCAAAAGGTCTCTCCCAGGGGTGGGCCCAAGGGGCCACTGTTGGTACCCTGCGGACCATATACCCCTTGGGACTACAAAAAGACCAAAGGGACTTCACCTGTCTGAGTTGAAGACCTGCGAAGGCCCCACATGTCATACGGGACTGGACATGCCTCCCATCTATGGTTAGCCCTGGTACTGCCACGTGTACACTACAACCGGACCTATATCCCACACATGGGATAGCTCCGGGCTAAACACTTGTGCGGCACCCCCGGACCTAACCTCCAAGAGAGGGAAGCTCCAGTATCGACACGTGTACATCTACACCGGACCTACCCGTCCCAGACGAATAGCTCCAAAGCTGCCACGTGTCCAAACCACCGGACCTTCAACCTCAGCAATCAAGCTGGTGAACCCCCAACGGCTCGGACCTCCAAGGGGCAATCAAAGACTTCAAGACCTGGTTAAGTGTCATTAATACTATATTAATGACACACGATTAGAGGGCCCTTAATACCAGTAATGGCACCGTCAGGTCTCATTACCACGCTATTAAGGGTAATTAATCTCATTTATTATGTATTAAACATTAGTAACCGTCGAGGCCACATGTCGGGCCAGGCTAGCGGTGTAACGGTCAGTCCTTGTACTATAAAAAGAATGGTCGACGACACACAGGGGGACACACAGTCTTTGGGCTGAAAACTCTCTAGAAGCTCTTAGACGCTCAGTATAACAGCTACACACCCCGTGGAGTAGGATATTACGCTCAGACGGCCCAAACCACGTAAATCCTTGTGTCCATTTGCCATACTCTTCGGAATCTCTGCGCACCCAATACCGAACTACAAACTCCGCGAGCTACCAACGGTAGTATCGTGAGAATTGCCAGGAAAACACTCTGACACTATTCATTTGCCAAATCTATGTTGACGATATTATATTTGGTTCAACTAACAAATCTTTTTGTCAGGAATTTAGTAAGATTATGACAGATAAATTCGAGATGTCCATGATGGGAGAGTTGAAATACTTCTTGGGATTCCAAGTAAAGAAACAAAAGGACGGTACATTCATAAGACAAACAAAGTACACTCAAGACATTCTCAAGAAGTTTGGAATGGACAAAGCAAAGCCCATAAAGACTCCCATGGCGACAAATGGACATTTGGATCTCAATGAAGACGGACCAAACGTGGATCAAAAGGTATATCGCTCCATGATTGACTCCTTACTTTATTTATGTGCATCTAGGCCTGATATCTTGTTGAGTGTATGTTTATGTGCAAGATTTCAAGCCAATCCTAAGGAATGCCATTTGACAGCCGTCAAAAGGATATTGCAATATTTAGTTCATACACCCAACCTAAGCCTTTGGTATCCCAAAGGTTCAAAATTCAATCTCATTGGATACTCCGATGCAGATTATGCCGGATGCAAGGTAGATAGAAAAAGTACCTCTGGTACTTGCCAATTTCTAGGTAGATCCCTAGTTTCTTGGTCCTCCAAGAAACAGAATTCCATTGCCTTGATCCATGGCCGAAGCGGAGTATGTTGCAGCCGGGAGCTGCTGTGCACAACTCCTTTGGATGCGACAAACTCTAAGGGATTACAGTTACAATATGAGCCGTATTCCACTCCTTTGTGATAATGAGAGTGCCATTAAAATTTTCCATAATCCCGTTGAGCACTCTAGAACCAAACACATAGAAATCCGGCATCACTTTTTGAGAGATCACTCAATGAAAGGAGACATAAACATTTCTCATGTCAACACTAAGAAACAACTAGCTGATATGTTTACCAAGCCACTTGATGAAAAACTCTTTTGTGAGCTCCAAAATGAACTAAATATCCTTGATGCTCAGAACGTGGCTTGAAAACTTGCGTACCTGTATGCCATCTTCAAAAATCATGTTGATTGTGTTGAAAAATTATCTCTCTCTATATTCTCCGAAAAACTATGTTAATTACTTGATCTTGGTGAATTATGGTCATAGCTTGATTGTTGTATGTTTACTGATCATATTCATCAAGAATATTTGTATGTTTTTGATCCTATCTTCTTTTAGCACCTTCGAATATATACCAAAGGTCTATTTGTTTCTGTCCTGGTGACCACGGACTAGTCCGTGGTTACCCTGGACTAGTCCGCTGAGTGTCCGCTAGAACGGAGTAGTCCGGTCAGACAATGGACTAATCCGATTTTTTGACTCCATAACCCTAGGGTCAGCGCAACCCTAGTCTTCTTCTACCTCACAACTTCTCTTACGTTCTCTCTCCTCACTCAAGTGCTCTCAAGGCAATTTGGTAAGTCCTCCATCAAATCCACTCAAATTTTGGTGGGATTTGATCTCCATTGCAAGGGGATCGAAGACCACGGACTTGTCCGCATCAAAACTCCTTCAATGCCGCGAATCGAAGGATTTGGTAAAATTTATCTCCAAACCCTAGAACCTTCAATTTACCTTGTTTTTTTTTCAAATAGCCTAGTTCTTCTTGTCAATACATGCTCCCTTGTAGTAGTTAAACTACATTGCTCCATTTTTGCATTGAGAAACTCCATTATCTTGTTAGTTAGGGTTCGAGCAGCTGAATATCAGACTAGTCTGTTATGAGTGCGGACAAATCCGATACCCTGGACTAGTCCGCACCTGAGCAACGGACAAATCCGATGTTAGCTGAAAAAACCATAATTTTCTTCAACTCAATGCCTTTCCTTGCCACAAATCCTTATCTATGTCATGTATAACCTTCTTGTCAGGACAATGTCGATCTCAAACGATGACATCTCTGACTTCGAGGCCAAAATGGATCAAGAGACCTTGCCTCGCATTTCGACGGGCCAAGCCAAGAAGAGACAAGATCGCACCGCTGACCCTTCGCCCACCCCACCTAGGGTGCATCGAAAGGTTCCGACCAAGAAGCGTGCTTCAAGAGCACAAGATGTGGTTGGTCCTATTTCGGCGGCTCCACACCAAACTAAGGGAAAAGGCAATGGAATTGCCTCCGGCCCGATTGGCCCCCTCGAGATGACTGCTCCAAGACGGGGAAATAAGGACCCCTCGAAAGAAAAGTTCAATGGCAAAGAAAGTGATGTGGCTTGGAAACTGGGAAAGATTGATGCCTATAGCAATGGCAAGAAGGCAGTTGATCCTAGATTCTGGAGCAACTTCCACGTGGACTACTACAGTACCGTGTACCTTCAGATGAAGACTCCAGTGGTCCACAACCGATGGATTGACTGGACACATTTTGAGAGAAAGAGCCGTCAAGCCTTTGATGAAGTGATAGAGGCTGTGGAGAGACATGACCTCAAGGACTTGTTTGCTTTCAGGTATACTGGAATGATGGGGTCATCACTCAATTCTTTGCAACCTGCTACTTTGCCAGTGATGAAGAAGAGAGAGTGACTTGGATGACACATGGATCTGAGTACACTGTTACTTATGATGAGTTTGCTAGGCTGCTACACCTTGAAGACACCGGCAGCAATGAGGTCATTATTCACAATATTGGTGTTTTGGAGAAGGACAAGATGGACTTTCTCTATGATACTCGCCTCAAGTACAATCCTCCCTCAACCAAAAACATGAATCCTTTCTTCATGGTTCTCAATAGAGTGCTCTGAAAGACAATTGCTCCAAAGGATGGAGATGCCGGGAATGTACAAGGTTACTTAAGAACCTTGATGAAAGTGATTAGCGAGAAGAGAAAGTTTGACATCTTTGACTACATCTGGAATGATATGGTGAACATCTCCTGCACCCCCAACCGTTCATGTGGTTATGAATCGTACATCATGTTCATGATAGAGAAGGTCACAAGAATTTAGTTTGTGAAAGATGTTGAGCATACTGCTCTAAGGCCCCAGAAGCCTCCTCAAACCACTCTCCCAGCTGCTCCCTCACTTGCCTCAGCTGAAGAACATCCAGAGAGAGCCCAAAGGAGAGGCCAGACCACCATCAAGCTCAAGGTCCCCTCCTCACAAAGGGTCTCCTAGTGGCATTATGAAGTACTTGAACGCCATATTTGGTTCTTGCCGGAAAGCTAAAGTGAAACTCCACAAGTTGAACAAGGCAAGGAAAGAGGACATGAGGTACATGAAGGAAAATGTCAAAGCCACATGTCAAAAGGTGGAGATTGAGCCTATTGGATCTCCAGTCATCTCAGATGACTCCGCCTCTGACTTATCGGAACTTCCACCTCTATCTCCTTCTGAGATTGCCTACTTTGGAATTGGGGGCACGACGAGTGGCACTCATCCTCCTCCTTCTCAGCCTGATGATGAAGACGACGAGAGGATCGACAGCGTGGAGTGATCCTGTGTGACGCCCGGTTCCAAAAAATGAACCAAGCTAACGCATACGTGTGCCCAGGACGTTCATCACATATACACAAGTGTAATCACAAAAGGATATACAGATAATTACCATAGAACAAGATTAATTAACCAAGTTTTATTACACAAACCAGATTATCCTCGAATACAAGCTCTAATGAATATTAATGACAAGTTCAACTAATGCAGCGGAAATAAACTAATTAAGCAAACTAAATAGCTAGGCAGCATAAGCAATAGGGTATAGCACAGCTCCAATAACACCACAGGCAAAGCTGACGGTAGACACGGCCTAGAACTATGCATTATCACCATTAAACTCCCAATCCTGGCCTGCAACTGTTGGGTGGGAGATTGCAAGAGTGAGTACATGTCGTACTCAGCAAGTGTGGAAAGTATGACATGTGGCTGATTCAAATGACGACAATAATAATGGCAAAGTGCTGAAAAGTACATTAAAACGTTTGAAAAGCAATATATTATATGTATGTGAAGTAAATCCATCATACTCATAAGTAATACCATAATACCAAATCTGAATTCATTACCATCATCAATAATTCCATATTTCACCATTTGCCAATAACGATATTCAATACCAGAAATAAATCCATAACCAGCCATAACCATTACCAAACCATAACCATCCCAAATACCATCCCAGTACTAAGTTTACTCTAATCATGGAAGTTGTCCAGATGCTCATAACCGGGAGCACGGCTATCATGATAGTTTTATTTAACTCTGTAGAGTTTGTACCTCTTTACCCACGTGTTCGTGATTTCATCACCTTTCGATGACTAAGAATCTCCCTTATGCCCATGACCCGTCGGTCATATTACACACTTCCGTTGGTGTGTGGCCAAGAGATCACAAAATAGCCTTTACAAAGGGATTACTAGCCTATTTAGACCCCACTGAGGTTTCACCGGTGGCGATGCCTCCAACTGAGCACATCTTCAACCAAGGGCCCCCTCTTGAGCCATTCGGATCCCAGGGTAGTCCCACCAATCATCAACAAACCCAATCCGACTACCCCTTCCCCGAGCATCCACCATGGTCCAAACAGCACTAGCAAAGCCCTAATTAATCAGCTACGCCGCACCCATACTTGGCCTCGTGGTGCCACTGTAGTCCTGGCCTATTCTCGCATGAACCGGTCCTTAGATCTAAAGCAAGCAAACCACCATGACATCCAACCCATCCACATACAATGCTTTCTTAGATCACCCATTACCATATCATATTTAACCAGTTCATGTCAACTACAATCTCATTAATGCATAATTAAATTGAGTGATATAGTTGTTTTCGATCCCAGTTGATTAAGCGAAGCAAAAGGTAAAAACTCTTCCCAACTCTCTACCATATATTACAGGTGACAAGGGTGGTTAAACAACGCTAGTAAACTTCCTATCATAGGATTCCCCATCAATTTGACACAAGCATGCAGTTTTGCAAACAAAACATTCATTTTAAAACAGGATCAATATGCTTCAAGGACACTTGCCTTGCTCTTGCTGTTGATTAGGGTCAAAGCCTTCAAACTCTTGGTGTTGGAGATCCTCCGCGACACTCTCTAGCGCAAATCCGTCTAATACACACAATAAACATACAAGACAAGTAACACAATCAAAGAGTGCACAAATATTACTCAATATGGCATGACATGCATGATTTATGCAAATGCAAGGTAGAACTTGTTAATAGATTGCTTTTAATGGTCACTAATTAGTTCTAATAGCTTTTAACAAGTTTATACAGGTTTCGATTCGATTAGATCAATTTTTAGAATTATTTCAACCCAATTTAACCAGGAAGATCGGACTAGTCCGCTAGGAACCGGACAAGTCCGCACTCTGCGAGATCAGCAGATTAGGGTTTTCTAGATCGACGTAAATTCGGAGATTAGGGGTTGAATCCTCATAAGGAAAAGAGAATAGAAGGTATACCAGGTGTTTAGAACTCCAATGAATCAAGGAACTTGGAGGTAGCACTTGGATCTTGATGATCTAGGGTCGGTGATGAACTTGGAGATGAATTGGTGATGAAGAACGAAACTTGGTGGAGATCTTGATCCTCCTTCGTTTCCTTCTCTTCTTCTTCTTGCTTGGGATCTTCTCCTCCCTCCTTGATGGTGGCTCCCCACGAACTAGGGTTTTGGTGGGTGGAAAAGTGGCAAATAGATGTCAATCCAAGGGGTGGGGCTGTTTATATAGAGGTGGAGGCTAGGGTTAGATGGATTTCATGTTTGGGATGAGTAGAGGCCAGTTTAGAGTCCCACATGGGCTCTAAAAGAGTTAGGCACGACATCCCTAGGCCCACTTAACATGAAACCCAAGAAACAAGTCGTAAAACAAAAGATCAACTCGGAGTCGCGAAATATCAGACAAGTCCGGACAGGACCGGACTAGTCTGAAGTCGTCCAGAGAGAAAATCGGACAAGTCTGGCCAAACATTGGACAAGTCCGACTTTGAACAGAGAGGAAAACGGACAAGTCCGCTGGAACACCGGACTAGTCTGGGAAAGTCCAGGGACTTAGCGAATTTTCAAGGATTCATGGAATATCGGACTAGTCCGGACAAAATCGGACAAGTTCGAAAGTTTCCAGAGGCAAAATCGGACTAGTCCGCAGCAAAAACGGACAAGTCCATTTTTAGTCAGAGAGAAATCGGACTAGTCCTCAGTAAAATCGGACTAGTCCGCACTTTCCTGCGTTTTAAGTGCGGTTTTGTTCCAAATCAATTTTAAATGCTCCAAATCAATTTTAAACTTGTTCATCTTTATTTGGATCAATGTTAAACATGTATATGAATGCATGCAAGGCATGATGCATGAAAATGAGGGTGTTACAAACCTACCCCCCTTAAAATGAATCTCGCCCTCGAGATTCGACGCAGAAGAGAAAAGATAGGGAAATTCCTTCTTGAGATCATCCTCTAATTCCCACGTTGCTTCTTTTTCTGTGTGGTGCTTCCATTGAACTTTACACCATATAATGACCTTGTTCCTTGTGACCCTCTCCTTAGTTTCCAAGATTTTGACTGGTTGTTCGGCATAAGCCAAATCTTCCCCTAGTTCCAATTCTTCCATTGGCACTTGTTCTTCCGGTACTCTCAAACACTTTTTGAGCTGGGAAACATGAAAGACATCATGGACATCCGAAATATGAGCTGGCATCTCCAACTTGTACGCTACTTCTCCTCTTTTGTTCAAAATCTTGAATGGTCCAATATAACGAGGTGCGAGCTTGCCTCTTATATTAAACCTCTTATGACCTCTCATTGGTGACACCTTGAGATAAACAAAATCTCCTATTTCAAAGGCTAGTTTCCTTCTCCTATTGTCCGCACAGCCTTTTTGTCTTGATTGGGCAGCCCTCAAGTTTTCACGAATTATTCGGACTTGCTTTTCGGCTTCTTGCAACACATCCAGACCAAATACTTGAGTTTCTCCTGCCTCATTCCAGAATAAAGGTGTCCTACACTTCCTCCCATAAAGCGCTTCATATGGTGACATTTTCAAGCTTGCTTGGTAACTATTGTTGTATGAAAATTCCGCGTATGGCAAGCTTTTGTCCCAACTATTCCCATGCTTTAAAGCACAAGCTCTTAACATGTCCTCTAAAATTTGATTGGTCCTCTCGATTTGTCCATCCGTTTGAGGATGATATGCTAAACTAAAATTCAACCTCGTTCCCAAAGCTTCATGCAATTTTTGCCAAAATCTGGAGGTAAATTGAGAACCTCTATCCGAAACTATCTTCTTAGGGACTCCATGTCGAAACACAATATGCTCCATGTATATTTCGGCCAATCGTGCAGCTGTATATTTGGTCTTCACAGGGACAAAATGAGCTGACTTGGTTAAGCGATCCACAACTACCCAAATTGAGTCATACCCGGACTGAGTACGTGGTAACCCAACTATGAAGTCCATTCCAATTTCTTCCCACTTCCATTCCGGAATCTTCAACGGTTGCAATAATCCGGCTGGCCTTTGATGTTCCGCCTTGACTCGTTGACACACATCACACAATGTCACATATTCATCTATGTCCTTTTTCATGCTATCCCACCAATAGCAGGTCTTCAAATCTTTGTACATCTTTGTACAACCGGGGTGAATCGAGTACGGCGAGTCATGTGCCTCTTTTAGTATTGTTTCCCGAATATGCTTCACATTGGGCACGACAATCCTTTTTCCGAGCCATAGGGTACCATGTTCATCCTCATCAAATCTGAGTTCTCTCCCTTCTTCGGTCCTTACCTTGATTTCCTTGATCTCCTCATCCGTGGTTTGTGCTTCTCGAATTTCTTGCTCCAAGGTTGGATTTAACTCCATTATATCCATCTCATTTACAAACCCGAGGTTCAACCATTCAAACTCCTTGCATAACTCGGATGGTAACTCTCGAACTGTGAGTTGGTGACTTACTCCCTTTCTACTCAAAGCATTGGCCACTACATTGGCTTCTCCCGGATGATAGTTGATCCCCAAATCATAATCTTTGATGAGCTCCAAACCATCTCCGTTGCCTCAAGTTCAGATCCGTTTGTGTGAAAATATACTTCAAACTATTATGATCCGTATAAATTTCACACCTATATCCAAGAATATAGTGTCTCCAAATCTTCAATGCATGTACCACGGCTGCAAGTTCTAAATCATGCGTGGGGTAATTCTGCTCATATTTCTTCAATTGTCTTGATGCATAGGCGACCACTTGACCTTCTTGCATCAATACATATCCAAGTCCATGTCTTGATGCATCGCAATAGATATCGAAACTCTTGCTTACATCCGGCAATACTAAAACTGGGGTTGTTGTCAACCTCTTCTTTAGCTCCTCAAAACTATTCAGACAAGCTTTAGTCCATTGGAACGCCTTTCCCTTCATTAGCAACTCCGTCCTAGGCTTGGCTATCTTGGAGAAGTCCTTGATAAACCGACGGTAATATCCAGCCATCCCAAGAAAACTTCTTATTTCCTTGACGTTTTGCGGCGGTTCCCACTTCAACATGTCTCTCACTTTTCCGGGGTCAACCGATACTCCTCCTCCTGAAATTATATGACCCAAAAATGACACCTCTCTCAACCAAAACTGACACTTGTTGAACTTGGCATACAATTGATGCTCCCTCAATTTCTGCAGCATAAGCCTCAAGTGTTCCTCATGTTCTTTCTCATCCTTCGAGTAGATCATAATGTCATCAATAAACACCACAACGAACTTATCCAAGTACTCCATGAAGACCTTATTCATGAGGTACATAAAGTAGGCAGGCACATTTGTCAATCCAAATGACATCACGGTGTACTCATAAGATCCATACCGTGTCCTAAAAGCTGTCTTGGGTATGTCCGATGGTCAAATCTTCATTTGAAAATATCCCAACCTCAAGTCAATCTTAGAGAAGACACAAGCACCCTTCATCTGATCAAACAAGTCCTCTATACGTGGCAAGGTGTACTTGTTCTTGATTGTTACCTTGTTGAGAGCTCGGTAATCCACACACATCCTTTGGGATCCATCCTTCTTGTCCACGAACAGCACGGGCGCTCCCCAAGGTAAAGAGCTTGGGCGAATGAAACCCTTCTCTAATTGCTCTTGAATTTGCTTCTTGAGCTCCGCTAATTCCATAGGAGGCATCCTATATGGCCTCTTAGCTATAGGTGCAATTCCAGGTATTAAATCAATAACAAACTCAATGTCTCGATCAGGTGGCATACCTGGCAACTCGTCCGGAAAAACATCCAAAAATTCACACACCACCGGAATCTCCTCAATTGCGGCACCGTCCGTATGATTCAACTCCAATTGCTTCGGTGCGGTTTGAGATGCTTCAATTTCTACGGTGATCCCTTCTTCATTGGTCAACTTCATCGTCTTCGTGGCACACTCAATAACTCCATTGTGCTTCCTCAACTAGTCCATACGAAGTATAATGTCCAATCTTTGGGAATCTAAAACAATGAGGTTGGCGGAGAAGTCTACCCCCCTTATTTTAAGGCTTACTTTTGGACATGCTATATTTGTCCTCATCTCTCCTCCAGGAGACTTAACCAGTAGAGTAAACTTCATATGAGATATAGGCAAACTATAATTGGCAACATACTTTGATGCAATGAATGAATGCGATGCTCCAGAATCAAATAACATAGTCGCGGGGTTGGAGTTTGCGAGAAACATACCAATGACCACGTCATCCGATTGTTGAGCATCCTCCGTAGAGACATGGTTCACGTTGCCACGAGCAAAATTCTGCTGTCCGTGGTTCCCCTATGGTTGTCCTCCATTGGGTCTTGGGTTTTTCCTCATTGCATTGCTTCCTTGACCAAGGCCTAACTTAGGACATTGATGCGCAAAGTGTCCAGCTTATCCACAAGTATAACACTTCTTAACTCCACCAAAATTATTGGGACGAGCTTGGTTTTGAACTTGCACCAGGAAAATTAGCACGAGGCGCATAAGGTGTTGGAGGCCTAGGTGCGTGCATGACAGGGCGCTGCTGCACAAACTGAGTTGGGCGTGGTGCATAACCAGAGCGTTGAGCAGGAATAGAAGAGCTGTAATGAGGCACATTGGGCGGCGCAGAGCGAGGGCGCACATTACTTCCTTGTTGCTGTCCTTGATATGGCGCCTTTCTCTTATTGTCTTGCTCCATCTCACGAATCTTGTTCTCAACCACAATCACTTTGTCCACAAGCTTCTGAAAATTTGCATAGTTGCAGTTGAGTAGTTGCACTTGGATCTCATTGTTCAAGCCCCTCATGAACAAATATTGCTTCCGGATGTCCCGACTAACATCCTCAGGCGCGTACCTTGAGAGTTGAGTGAATTTATTGAGATATTCACTCACGCTTGATTTTCCTTGCCTTAAATTCTCAAATTCCTGCCTCTTCAAGATCATAACACCCTCCGGCACATAATGAGAACGAAAATTCTCCTTGAATTCGGCCCAAGTAATTCTCTCTTGGTTCTCATGAGCATTGCAATAAGCATCCCACCAATCGGCAGCTGCTCCAACTAGTTGATGAGAAGCAAACAAGACCTTCTCCCGGTCACTGCATTGGACAATAGCTAGCTTCTTCTCCACGGACTTGAGCCAATCATCCGCATCCGTAGGGTCGGCAGCTTGAGCAAAGGTCGGCGGCCTAGTCCTCATAAACTCTCCTAATCGGTTATGAGGAGGCGGGGGTGGCGGTGGAGGCATGTGTGGCTGATTGTTGATATTGCCAGCCTGCAGCTGTCCCATAGTTTGTATCATGGTCTGCATGAGCTGGTTTTGCACAGCCAAAAGCTGCTCAATGTTGATAGCTCCCTGAGTAGATCCTTGTCCAACATTGTTCTGAGGTACTCTATCGTTCTCCTCCTCATCATTGCCATCCCTCTGGTTGCGAGTCCTCACCATCTGAAGGAAAGCAATAGGTAAGAATTAGAAAATGTCCCCAACTATATGCATCAAGGGATATAAACTAAACAGCTGGCTACACTAGCCTAGGTGGACATGGCAATGCTAAAGCACCCCAAAATCCTCTATTAAGCACACAAGCAAGCAATATATATATAGCAAACAGCACTCCAAGCAGAAACACATTGATTCCTGAGTGCTCCTATGTGCTCTAAAGTGTCCATTCTATCTAGGCTGCATCCTACGGTCAACCTGTGGCTCTGATACCAATCCGTGATGCCCGGTTCCGAAAAATGAACCAAGCTAATGCATATGTGTGCCTAGGACGTTCATCACACATACACGAGTGTAATCACAAAAGGATATACAGATAATTACCACAGAACAAGATTAATTAACCAAGTTTTATTACACAAACCAGATTATCATCGAATACAAGCTCTAATGAATATTAATGACAAGTTCAACTAATGCAGTGGAAATAAACTAATTAAGCAAACTAAACAGCTAGGAAGCATAAGCAATAGGGTATAGCGCAGCTCCAATAACACCACAGGCAAAGCTGACGGTAGACACGGCCTAGAACTCCGCATTATCACTATTAAACTCCCAATCCTGACCTGCAACTGTTGGGTGGGGGATTGCAAGAGTGAGTACATGTCGTACTCAGCAAGTGTGGAAAGTATGACATGTGGCTAATTCAAATGATGACAATAATAATGGCAAAGTGCTAAAAAGTACATTAAAACGTTTGAAAAGCAATATATTATATGTATGTGAAGTAAACCCATCATACTCATAAGTAATACCATAATACCAAATCTGAATTCATTACCATCATCAATAATTCCAGATTTCACCATTTGCCAATAACCATATTCAATACTAGAAATAAATCCATAACCAGCCATAACCATTACCAAACCATAACCATCCCAAATACCATCCCAGTACTAAGTTTCCTCTAATCATGGAAGTTGTCCAGGTGCTCATAACCGGGAGCACGACTATCATGATATTTTTACATAACTCTGCAGAGTTTGTACCTCTTTACCCACGTGTTCGTGATTTCATCACCTTTCGATGACTAAGAATCTCCCTTATGCCCATGACCCGTCGGTCATATTACACACTTCCGTTGGTGTGTGGCTAAGAGATCACAAAATAGCCTTTACAAAGGGATTACTAGCCTATTTAGACCCCACTGAGGTTTCACCGGTGGCGATGCCTCCAACTGAGCACATCTTCAACCAAGGGCCCCCTCTTGAGCCATTCGGATCCCAGGGTAGTCCCACCAATCATCAACAAACCCAATCCGACTACCCCTTCCCCGAGCATCCACCATGGTCCAAACAGCACTAGCAAAGCCCTAATTAATCAGCTACGCCGCACCCATACTTGGCCTCGTGGTGTCACTGTAGTTCTGGCCTATTCTCGCATGAACCGGTCCTTAGATCTAAAGCAAGCAAACCACCATGACATCCAACCCATCCACATACCATGCTTTCTTATATCACCCATTACCATATCATATTTAACCAGTTCATGTCAACTACAATCTCATTAATGCATAATTAAATTGAGTGATATAGTTGTTTTCGATCCCAGTTGATTAAGCGAAGCAAAAGGTAAAAACTCTTCCCGACTCTCTACCATATATTACAGGAGACAAGGGTGGTTAAACAACGCTAGTAAACTTCCTATCATAGGATTCCCCATCAATTTGACACAAGCATGCAGTTTTGCAAACAAAACATTCATTTTAAAACAGGATCAATATGCTTCAAGGACACTTGCCTTGCTCTTGCTGTTGATTAGGGTCAAAGCCTTCAAACTCTTGGTGTTGGAGATCCTCTGCGACACTCTCAGTGCAAATCCGTCTAATACACACAATAAACATACAAGACAAGAAACACAATCAAAGACTGCACAAATATTACTCAATATGGCATGACATGCATGATTTATGCAAATGCAAGGCAGAACTTGTTAATAGATTGCTTTTAATGGTCACTAATTAGTTCTAATAGCTTTTAACAAGTTTATACAGGTTTCGATTTGATTAGATCAATTTTTAGAATTATTCAACCCAATTTAACCAGGAAGATCGGACTAGTCCGCTAGGAACCGGATAAGTCCGCACTCTGCGAGATCAGCAGATTAGGGTTTTCTAGATCGACGTAAATTCGGAGATTAGGGGTTGAATCCTCATAAGGAAAAGAGAATAGAAGGTATACCAGGTGTTTAGAACTCCAATGAATCAAGGAACTTGGAGGTAGCACTTGGATCTTGATGATCTAGGGTCGGTGATGAACTTGGAGATGAATTGGTGATGAAGAACGAAACTTGGTGGAGATCTTGATCCTCCTTCGTTTCCTTCTCTTCTTATTCTTGCTTGGGATCTTCTCCTCCCTCCTTGATGGTGGCTCCCCACGAACTAGGGTTTTGGTGGGTGGAAAAGTGGCAAATAGATGTCAATCCAAGGGGTGGGGCTTGATGAGGACATCACAACAGCAGAGATGCGCATTGAACTGCAAGGACCAATCACAAGAGCACGGGCACGGTTATTAAATCAACAGGTGAATTCGTTCTTCTTTTGCATGTGAGTTTGAGAATAGATTGCTATGTGATGATTTAATTGTTATTAGAAATAATGGAAAAGATCAACAAGTGAAGGAAGGAGGCCTTGGGAGCGTGGAGAACCACCTGGGACGTCCACAAGTAGATAGAAACAGTTTACAACTCGGACTCGAGTTCAACTCGGAGTCCAGGAGCAGTCCACCTTAAAACAGACGCCCAGGAGGCATACGGACTCCGTTTTCGACGTTCTACATATGCACGGAAAGATGAGAAGATAAACTTTCCAATGGTTCTGGTCCCAACTCAAAATTCCTCCGGAGTCATTGGGAATCGTCGAAACAAGTCGAGTCCAGATTTCTGTCCGGTGCTGCGCCACCGAATCGGGCCTTTGGGCCTTGTATCCTGTAAGAGTCCATTAGGGACGCGTCTAATCATGTTTTGGTCGAACCCTAGCCTATAAATACTGCAGCCGCCGGTCATATTCAGTGGGTTTTTCTTAGATCAATAATATCGCCGTTCTACGGTTTGTGAGACCCCAATTTCACGATTTCCGATCGTGTCATCTATGTTCTTGCTCGTGTTCTCGATTGCACTTGCAGGGATTAGCCTTCTTGGCAAGGTCAAGCGTGTGCAGCACGGTTGATAACCAACGGAGCCGTGGTGTAGTGATTGCAGGGGTACTCGAACCGCTCGAGTGCCACGGATCATCAACGTCGAGTTCTCTACCCCAATCGACATACCTTTCGGAAGATCGGGCCTAAACCTACTCATCAATTGGTATCAGATTTCCAGGTTGCCCGTAAGGTATCTTTGTTTTCCTTCCTTCCATTAGATCGATTTTGTTTCGTACCTAGAGTCCACAAAAAAACATTAGATCGTTTTTACCGCTTCCCAGACTATAGTGCCTGCAGTTTCGTTTTTCAGTTTCCATTGTTGAGTTTGCATTCGTGTGGTTGAGTCTTGTTGCTGGTTTAGCTTTGTGTTTTTGATCCTATTTATCGTGTTTCGTCCTTGTTTTCTTGCTATTCGACACCTATTCCACAATCCCTAAATAACAAACCGATCCGCCACGTTTATCGGTTTGCCCTAGCTAGCCGCCTTGCGTGAACTCCCGCATCGCCAGCCCTAGATTAGGTGACAAATCTTTGTGCCATTCATCCTTGAATCATCACACACCACCCCATTAGTTTCTGTGCAAATTCCCGATCGTTTTCATATCCGTTTGCGAGTTCTGTTCTCAAACCGAGTTGGAATCAACATCCAAAAAAACGTAACTCGGACAGCCTACCTTAAAACGGCCATAACTTTCGCATACGAACTCGAAATCGGGCAAAAAAAATTTTCAAATTCATCTACGCGAAATTTCGCATCTGATTTTCCATGGCATAGCCGCGTTCGGCGAAATTAGATTGCCCAAATTCCCCTCGGAAGATAGGTTATCCGGCCTCCGAAGTTTCAGCACGAATTTTAAAGAACCTTCTTGATTTTCTATAGGCCGTATATTACATACAATTGAGCTGCAAATTTGTGTGCTTCCTATATTTGTGCTATTGAGTAAAGAAACAATATCAAAAAAATATTACAAAAAAGAAAAAAAATAGTGAAGAGCACGCATATTAAAGCAATTGGCCTATACCACTTGGTGTTGTTTGTTTGGTTATATCATTCTGTCTTTCTTTTGCCTTGATACTTCCTTGTGTTGTGCTAGGCTCTAGGGCACTCAGTTGACCAGCAACAGTTTCCTACATTGAATACTTATTCAACTTTGTTTAGCTGTTAACGATTTTCTGCTTATTAGCCACCATATTGTGCCATCCAAGCTCCACCTTTCTCTTGAGCATAACAGGTACCTTTGCAATCACCCCACGCTTCATTGGTTCATCTCACCGTCCACACCACCTGCTGTGTCGGTAAGAACACTTGTAAGAGCGTGGTAAGACGCTTGAGCGGGAGAGATTGTTTTCTTCCACCTTCCACATTGTCACTGTAGTTGATAGGGATAACATTTTTTTGTTGTCTTTTGTTTCCTACTAACAATGGCAGGAGAAGAAAATAATGACGAATGTGTTCAACATGTTGAGTTACGTGATATGTTCGCCAAATTCAACGCATCAACGGAGGAGTCATTGGCGAACTTGACTCGCAAACTGGATGACCTTGCTCTTCGGATGAATACTTTTGAGGCTCGGTTGCCTCTCGCTGGAAGACAAGAAGACAATGCTTATGATGAACTGGAAGATCACAGTAATCAGCCAAGACTGCCACTTTATCGTCGAGGTATAGGAGGTAATAATCATAACAATTATAACCGCCCTCCTGATGATCCTTTTGCTAAAGTGAAATTTACTATACCCTCTTTTTCTGGTGCTTATGATGCTGAGGCTTATCTTGATTGGGAGATGACAGTAGAGCAAAAATTTAATTCCCATCTTGTTCCTGAACAACATAGAGTTCGTCAAGCCACTAGTGAGTTTAAGGACTTTGCTATCATATGGTGGAATGAACTTGTTAAAACTAGAACTGATCCTCCAACATGGGATAGATTAAAGGAAGCTATGCGTGTTCGATTTGTTCCTCCATCTTTTCAGCGGGACCTTCGCAAAAAATTGCAGCGTTTAGACCAAGGTAACATGTCCGTAGAGGAGTATTATCAAGAGTTACAAAAGGGTATGCTGCGTTGTGGGGTAGTAGAGGACATGGATGATAAAATAGCTCGTTTTTATGGGGGGTTGAGGCGTGAAATTCAGGACATTGTTGATTACAAAGAATATGATACTATTAACAGATTGTTTCAGCTTGCTATGTTGGCAGAAAAAGAACTGCAGGGCCGACAACAACAGCAACAACGCACGAGGAGCAACTTCACGCCGCGTGCAGCAACTACACCATCCAAAACAGCACCATCTTCGGCCCCCCATGCAGCGACTACGCCACCCAATGGCGGCCAACGAACTATACCTGCTGCTCCACCTTCTCGCGTGTCGGAAGGCAGCAAGGCGACATCATTCAAGCCTTCGTCGTCCACTCCTTCTACGGGTCGTACTTCCGACATTAAGTGTCACCGCTGCCAGGGACTTGGTCATATGATGAGAGATTGCCCGAGCAAACGAGCATACATAGCACGCGACGATGGCGGGTATGATAGTACTTCGGATGTTGAAGATGAATATTCTCTTGCTACTGACTTTACAGATCTAAATGACGAACACACCGAAGAAGAGGTACTTGGTACAGCGGCGGCGGAGAACTATAGGAGCATCATTGTGCAGCGTGCCTTGAGCTCCAAAGTGGAGACCGACGACAAGCTACAACGACACAACCTCTTCCACATGTTTCTCGTCATCAAGGACTGCCGTGTACACACTATAATTGATGGAGGTAGCTGCAATAACTTGGTAAACACGGACGTCGTCAAGAAACTCGGTTTGACAACAAGAGCACACCCTCATCCGTACCACATTCAATGGTTCAACAACAGCGGTAAGGTTCGGGTAACACAAACAGCGAGAATCCATTTTTCAATTGGTTCATACCATGATTTTGTTGATTTTGATGTTGTTCCTATGGATGCTTGTTCTCTTTTATTGGGTCATCCTTGGGAATTTGATACAGATGCTATTCATCATGGTAGAACCAATAAATATACTCTCATGCATAAGGGAAAGAAAATCACTTTGCTCCCCATGACTCCTGCTGAAATTGTGCTTTTTGAGAAGAGTAAAATTCGTGAGGGCAAAGTAACTAAATTAGAATCTGAAAAACAGCAAGTTATTAAGTTAAAATCACCATCATTGCTCGCAACTAAATCTGAACTTGCTAATTTATTCGATGCTAAGGGGATGTCCTATGCTTTAGTTTGCAAAGAAGCCATGTTTTCACTTCATGAATTGTCTATTGCATTGCCCCCTGCTGTTGCTAACCTTTTGCAGGAGTTTGAGGATGTGTTTCCCTCCAAGATACCCCCTGGTTTACCACCGATGAGAGGCATTGAACACAAGATCGATTTGATTCTAGGAGCAAGTTTGCCAAATCGTGCAGCATACAGGGCGAATCCACAAGAAACTAAGGAAATTCAGCGACAAGTCCAAGATCTTTTGGACCGCGGGTACATTCGTGAAAGCCTTAGTCCTTGTTCCGTTCCTGTTCTTTTGGTTCCTAAGAATGATGGTAGTTGGCGCATGTGTGTTGATTGTCGAGCGATTAATAACATCACCATTCGATATCGTTATCCTATTCCTCGATTAGATGACATGCTTGATGAATTGAGTGGTGCTATCATCTTCACAAAAATTGACTTGCGTAGTGGTTACCACAAAATTAGAATGGCACTAGGAGATGAATGGAAAACTGCATTTAAAACCAAGTTTGGACTTTATGAGTGGTTAGTCATGCCTTTTGGTTTAACTAATGCACCCAGCACCTTTATGAGATTAATGAACGAGGTTTTACGTGCTTTCATTGGATAATTTGTGGTGGTTTACTTCGATGATATCCTCATTTACAGCAAGTCATATGATGAACATCTTGATCATTTACGTGCTGTTTTTACTGTTTTGAGAGATGCACGTTTGTTTGGTAACCTCGAAAAGTGCGTTTTTTGCACCAATCGAGTCTCGTTTCTTGGCTATGTCATTTCCTCGCAGGGAATTGAGATGGATGAGGCAAAAATTGAAGCAATCACCGGCTGGCCAGCCCCAACTACCGTCACACAGGTTCGTAGTTTTCTTGGTCTTGCAGGATTTTATCGGCGCTTTGTGCGGGATTTCAGCACCATTGCAGCACCTCTACATGAGCTAACGAAGAAGGGAGTTCCATTTCGATGGGGCGAACAGCAGCAACAAGCTTTTGATGCTCTCAAATCGAAGCTTACACAAGCACCATTACTACAACTTCCTGATTTTGACAAGACCTTTGAGCTAGAATGCGATGCAAGCGGCATTGGTATTGGAGGCGTTCTCATACAAGGAGGTAAACCCGTTGCTTTCTTTAGTGAAAAACTTCATGGTCCTTCTCTGAATTATTCCACTTATGATAAGGAATTGTATGCCTTAGTCCGTGTATTACAAACTTGGCAACATTATCTTTGGTCTAAGGAGTTTGTCATACATTCTGATCATGAATCATTGAAGTATCTTAAGTGTCAAACCAATCTGAATAAACGACATGCTAAATGGATTGAGTTCATAGAGTCGTTTCCATACATCATTAAGCATAAGAAAGGGAAGGAAAATATCATTGCCGATGCATTATCTAGGCGTTATACCATGCTGTCCCAACTTGATCATAAAATCTTTGGTTTGGAAACAATTAAAGCATTATATCCTACTGATTTGGACTTCAAAGATGCTTTTGAAAATTGTAGAGAAGGAGGAACTTGGAATAAATATGTGCTGCGAGAGGGTCTCCTCTATCGTGCTAACAAGCTATGCATTCCAGCTAGCTCCGTTCGTCTATTGCTTTTGCAGGAAGCACATGGAGGAGGTTTGATGGGACATTTTGGAGTGAAGAAAACTGAATACGTGCTGTCCACACACTTCTTTTGGCCAAAGATGAGGCGTGATGTCGAGCGCTACGTGTCACGATGCACTACTTGCAACAAAGCTAAGTCTCGCCATAACCCACATGGTCTTTATATGCCTCTTCCTGTTCCTAGTGTACCTTGGGAGGATATTTCTATGGACTTTGTTTTGGGATTGCCTAGGACTAAGTGGGGGAGGGATAGTATTTTTGTAGTTGTTGATCGTTTTTCCAAAATGGCACACTTTATACCTTGTCATAAGAATGATAATGCCTCACACATTGCTGATTTATTTATGACGGAAATTGTTCGTTTACATGGTGTGCCAAATACCATTGTTTCTGATCGTGATGCAAAATTTTTAAGTCATTTTTGGAGAACTTTGTGGTATAAATTGGGAACCAAGTTGCTGTTTTCAACTACATGTCACCCACAAACGGATGGACAGACCGAGGTAGTTAATCGTACTTTATCCACTATGTTACGGGCTGTCTTGAAAACAAATTTGAAGTTGTGGGAGGAGTGTTTACCACATATAGAATTTGCTTACAACAGATCCGTTCACTCCACGACAAAGGTAAGTCCATTCCAGGTAGTGTATGGTTTCAATCCCCGTGCTCCTATTGATTTACTACCTTTGCCTCCTTCTGAAACTATAAATTTGGATGCTACACAACGATCTGAATTCATTCTTAAGATGCATGAAACTACAAAGAAAAATATTGAAATGATGAATGAGAAGTATAGGATTGCAGGTAGTAAAGGTAGAAAAGAAGTAAAACTTGAACCGGGCGATTTGGTGTGGTTACATTTGAGAAAAGAGCGATTTCCCGACTTGAGAAAATCTAAACTTATGCCACGAGCTGCTGGTCCTTTTAAGATCGTTGAACAGATTAATGATAATGCATATAAGCTTGAATTGCCTCCCGATTTTGGGGTTAGTCCTACATTCCATACTTGGGAGAAGAAGATGCTTGAGTCGAGGACGACTCCAATTCAAGAGGGGGAGGATGATGAGGACATCACAACAGCAGAGACGCGCATTGAACTGCAAGGACCAATCACAAGAGCATGGGCACGGTTATTAAATCAGCAGGTGAATTCGTTCTTAACTTCTTTTGCATGTGAGTTTGAGAATAGATTGCTATGTGATGATTTAATTGTTATTAGGAATAATGGAAAAGATCAACAAGTGAAGGAAGGAGGCCTTGGGAGCGTGGAGAACCACCTGGGACGTCCACAAGTAGATGGAAACAGTTTACAACTCGGACTCGAGTTCAACTCGGAGTCCAGGAGCAGTCTACCTTAAAACAGACGCCCAGGAGGCATACGGACTCCGTTTTTGACGTTCTACATATGCACGGAAAGAGGAGAAGATAAACTTTCCAATGGTTCTGGTCCCACCTCAACATTCCTCCGGAGTCATTGGGAATCGTCGAAACAAGTCGAGTCCAGATTTCTGTCCGGTGCTGCGCCACCGAATCGGGCCTTTGGGCCTTGTATCCTGTAAGAGTCCATTAGGGATGCGTCTAATCATGTTTTGGTCGAACCCTAGCCTATAAATACTGCAGCCGCCGGTCATATTCGGTGGGTTTTTCTTAGATCAATAATATCGCCGTTCTACGGTTTGTGAGACCCCAATTTCGCGATTTCCGATCGTGTCATCTACGTTCTTGCTCGTGTTCTCGATTGCACTTGCAGGGATTAGCCTTCTTGGCAAGGTCAAGCGTGTGCAGCACGGTTGATAACCAACGGAGCCGTGGTGTAGTGATTGCAGGGGTACTCGAACCGTTCAAGTGCCGCGGATCATCAACGTCGAGTTCTCCACCCCAATCGATATACCTTTCGGAAGATCGGGCCTAAACCTACTCATCAGGGCTGTTTATATAGAGGTGGAGGCTAGGGTTAGATGGATTTCGAGTTTTGGATGAGTAGAGGCCGGTTTAGAGTCCCACATGGGCTCTAAAAGAGTTAGGCACGACATCCCTAGGCCCACTTAACGTGAAACCCAAGAAACAAGTCGTAAAACAAAAGATCAACTCGGAGTCGCGAAATATCGGACAAGTCCGAACAGGACCGGACTAGTCCGAAGTCGTCCAGAGAGAAAATCGGACAAGTCTGGCCAAACATCGGACAAGTCCGACTTTGAACAGAGAGGAAAACGGACAAGTCTGCTGGAACACCGGACTAGTCCGGGAAAGTCCAAGGACTTAGCGAATTTTCAAGGATCCATGGAATATCGGACTAGTCCGGACAAAATCGGACAAGTCCGAAAGTTTCCAGAGGAAAAATCGGACTAGTCCGGAGCAAAAACGGACAAGTCCGTTTTTGAGCACCTCCGTAAGTTCTACGCTTAATATCACGGAGGTGAGTCTGTAGTTACACGTGATGTATGTTATAGAGTCATTGTACAGAGTCGGGTAGCTCCTCCGAGAGAACATCCGGACCTTCTCTGGAAGGTCCGCAAAGTTCAGGCAACACTTGTCACAGTCTCAGAACTAAAAGTGTAGCTAGCTACCTTGGGTCAAACAAGAAACAAAACACACTTAGCCTGGTTCTGTACCCTAAGGGTGTACTTGTTTCCCCTGTACCCCGGACCTATAATGAAAGACATCTTTGTGTGAAAACAGACTCCACGTGCATTTACTTTGTAGAAGCTCATTATTTTTTATTTTTCTCTTTCTTGTCTATAACAAAGTTGTGCGATTCTCAAGAATTTTTTAGATCGACTAATCCATGTACAACTTGAGTCGCATTGTTATTTCCCTCGGGTTCTCATGTTGTTGAATGGCTCACTCGCCTGAATGCCGCCGGCCAATCTAGGCCTGGAGTGTGCTATCGACTTAGCCTAGTCCTGCACCCTAAGTACGCCACTCTACCTACACCCCGGCAGGACGAAGTAAGGTGGGTCCTGAAAACAATTGGACTTGGAGAAAACAACTCAGTGCACTCGACCCAAAAATTTCTTACGAGAATAGTAAGTTGCAACTGAGTCATAGACAGGAAATGAATTTTACTATTTTTCTTGACTTTAGTGTGCAAGAAAAATAAAGATCTCATGATGATGGTGAATTAAGGCTTAGCTATTAAAGCTCCGACATCCCCTAGATGGCTTGTAGTCGATGTTTTAAACATTGATAGCAAGCATCGCTGGAACTGCTCAGCTCCAGTAAAGCCATGGGACCATCCCATGTAGGCCCGGAAGTGAACAAAAATGGTAGGAAGACTCCAAAGGACTAACTGTCGACGCTCTACGCGTCGATGGAGACCACTGCTGGAGCTACCAAGCTCTGATGATGGTCAAGGCCGGAGCCCTTAAGCTCCGATAACCTCAGGGTGCCTTCACTACCGAAGACTTTGGACCTACACTCTTCAAGTCTGAAGCACGCGAGTCTTCAACAACTGTTTCATCCTCTTGGTACATGTTCACAATCAAATTGTGTACATCTACCAGGGGCCAAGTGGGACAAAGGTGTTGAAGACAAAAAATGAAATTCATAAAAAACATGGATTTCATTCATCTGGAGACAAGAGATTACAAAATTGGAGAAAAAGAAGAGAGGATACAAGTGGGATCTACAAAGAGATGGTCCTAGACCCTACGGAAGAACGAGGCGACCTTTTGGGCAACCTCAGAAACGCTGGCCTCGGCAGCTTCTCCCTCTCTGTCGATGGGGCCTTGAAGCACCGGGTCCAGGGGGAATTGGGGGTCCCGACTTGTGTAGCACGACAGAACAAATTATGTGACGCTCTTGGCCAGGGATTGTCCCTCGGTTTCTAGCTGGTCCGCAATGACATCGCCCATCTTGGTGAGCTTGTTGCCTGCCGAACTCAGCGCCTGCAACACCTAGTCCAGCTCCAGTTCCGGATCATCCGAACACACGGGACTAAAACCCATTGGCGTCAGTGCGTCGTTGGCTTTGCCCAGGAAGTCCCAAACTTTTTGGGACTCCGCAACCCTACCACTTCACATATCCTCCAAGGATCTTCTGGCCGCCGCAAGCCCCGAGTTCTCCCGAGCAAGACGCTCCACCTCTTTGGCGTTCTGCTGAATCTTTTTAGCAACCTGCCTTTTGAGTTTACTGAGCTCTTCTTCCCGGAGGTGGATCTGGTTCCGACGGTTAACCAGGTCCTTCTCTCGGCCCCGCACATTCTTCTCCCTTGCAGCAACATCAGTTTCCCTCCTGTGGAGTTCCTGTCCTCGCTGCTAGGCCTTCTTCTCCTCTTTCTCGCACCGCTAGTCCAATTTCTTGGTGCGCTCCTCGATACTCTTGGCACCAAGAGTTAGCCTCTGAGTAAGCTCTTCTTCCCTCTTCACGACGTCGTTCCGCAGCTCCAGGAGTTTTTGCTCTTCATCCTCGAGCTTTCTCTCCCGCTCCTCAAGAGCCTCCTGGCGCTTGAAGAGACTGGCGTGGATGGCATCGAGCCTCTCTTGGCGATCATCCGCTGCGCTATTAGCAGCTTTGGCCTGTTCGTAGATGGCCTGGGACTAGTTGTCAAGGGATCGCGTCATGCTTTCCCTCTCATCCAGCAGCTTACCCCAGTACTCCAGGCGGATCTTCTCCTTCCTCACCCACTCTTTGTCGTCAACCAGCCTCGACTGCGCCAGCTTGGTCTCGAATTGGAGACGGTTGCGCCACCTCCTAAGAGTTTGATGCTCCTCCTCGAGAGCCTTGCTGTCGTGGTAAAAAGCCAGCTGAACCTGGCGAAGACTGGAGCAGGTGTTGTCAATAGACAACGATAGAGGGATCGAGTCTGGACCTGCCGGGGTCATCTCCGCCGGTTCCAGCAGGTTCTTCATGACAAAAATTGGGTCCCACTCTACAAGAGTGGTTCCCTGAGCTTCTGCGGCACTAGGGCCGCCCTCCAGAATAGCCTCGGCCGCTGTCGAGGAAGGTCCTACTATAGAAGTTTCAACCTCCAGAGTTGGCTCCAAAGGTCCCGCCACCAGGTCGTTAACAACTTGTCCCTCAAGCAGGGGACCAGCAATTTCATCTCGGCACACTAGCTTAGGCACGGGCACCTCCGGGACCATCACATCTGAGGCAGGCATTGAAGGTTCGATCGGAGCTGAAGCTATCTCCGACTCTGGCATTGGCGCCTCCTCCACTGCCAGCCCAGGCGCTAAAGCTTTGACCATCATGGCTCGGGGCACCGGCACCTCTGCAGCGATTGGCTCAGGCGCCGAAACTTCTGCAGCAACCGGCTCTATCGTCGGAACTTCTTCGATAATAAGCTCAGGCACCGGATCTTCATCAACCACCGGCTCTACCGTCGGGGCATCATCAAACACCGGCTCCACCGCTGGGGCTTCAACAACATCCGGATCTAGGACCAGAATCGCAGATATCTCCGATTCTGAGGCTGGAGCGATCACTATTTCAGCGTCCAAACTCGGAGCTTCAACCTCCAGGGCAAGTGCCACTGGCACATCTTCATTCCCGTGGTCCGGCGCTACCACGGGAGCTTCTGGGATGAGTCAAGGTCCAAGACCATGACAGCCAGCGCTGGAGCTGTCGCAGCCTCAGCCACTCCTTGGGGCGGTGCTGGGATTGGAGCCGGAGCCTCCGCCTGCACAGCTTCAGATGTTGTAGCAGGAACAGGAGCTTCATCCCATCTCTTGGGTACCCTGTGGATGAAGGATGAAGACACTCAAAACACATTTACAACACAAAACAACCAATTGAGGTAAAAAAACAAAATTTACCTCAGAAGGCTTCCGCACCAGTTAGCACGGAACCTCTTCTCCAGACGCTCAGGATTGGGCCCTGTCGTCACTAGCATGTCAGTTCTGGAAGGTTCCCCGGAGCTTGCCGCAATCATCGGCGTTGCTTTGGTCGAGGACCCACCTCGATCAGGAAGAAATTCTGGACCTAGATCCTTCAGCTGGTCCTGGTATTGTAGCCACACGACCGAAACTAGCACCCCGGGGAGATGCCGATGCTGGAGTGGCTGCCGCCGTTGAAGACCTCCCCCTCCGGGGAGAAGGAGCCGCTGTGGAAGGAGCAGGCCTGACGGACCCCCCATCAGAGTGCTTTAGCTTCCTTTTACGGCTCAAGGGCTCAGCCAACTCTTTGCCCTTGCCCGCGACTTCAACTCTATGTTCCTGGACAGTAGGGGGGCCACCCTTGGAAGCTCCGGAGATCACCAACCCGGTGGTCGAACGCCTCTCAATGACACCAAGGTCATCAAGCACCGGCATCTTCCGCCGGAGCTCCCTGCTGAACTCTGCCTCCATGTTCAGAGGGAGGAAAGCGGTCGGCGGAGACAAGTAGTCGCCCTCGATGTCGATGCCGTGCTGGAACTATTTGAGGTGAAGCTCCAAGGTTGCGCCTTCCAGGTTGGACTTCAAACCGGTTTCGATCCGGTCATCGTCCATCACGCTGTTGAGGGCCCAAGCAAGCTTCTCCCTCTTCTTCTATGGAGCCCACCTGTTGGCAAGGAAGTTGCAAAATACTGCCTGAGGAGTCACCCCTCCTTCCACGCATTGGCGAATCCTGGTCAGGGTAGGGTTGAAGGTGTCCGATAACATCGGAACTTCGCTCCAAGCTTCAGTGTCGACGTTGGGGAGTCCTACGGGCAACTCCAGCCTCTCATGCTCCTCTGTCCTGATGACAATCCAATCCATCTTCAAGTTGTCCCACTTGCCAGAAAGGAACGACCGAAAGTACTTGTACGGGCACTTCTTGCGCTTCACAAAGTAATAGAAGCCAAGGTACTCGTCACTCTTGCCGGTGGTGTGGATGGTGAAGAAGGTGTGGAAGAGCTCGACGCAGGGAGGAATACCCACCCACATCTCGCAGAAGTGGACAAAGATCAACACTAAAAGAATGGAGTCGGGGCCAAGGTGGTACAGCTGCAGACCATAGAAGTCTAGCAGCATCAAGAGAAAAGAAGAAAAAGGTGGGATCAGTCCCACCATGGCATACGCGGAGAAGTACACCATGTCGCCAGTGTGCTCCTTCTCGAATGAAAGCCTGCTGGCACGGACCTGGTGGTTGAAGAAGTCACTGGACCACCCCATGAGGGCGCGGACCTTCTTCAAGTTGTCGTCGGTCTTAAGTCGGCTCTCGCGAAGACCCAACTCCATCGCAGCACAAGCGGGGCTAGGGACGAAAAGCAAGCAAAAGTTTGGAGGATTTGAGCGCAAGATCGAATGAAGGCGTAAAGAACCCCCAAACAGTGCACGCTTTCCTTCTTAAGTAAGCCTCCGCAACGCTTGGATGGAAACCGCAGAGGAACCGACGATACAAGTCAAAAACTTCACCCTGCCAATGACAAGGGGGCCCAGGGCCACCCCGACGATCAAGTCGAGGTCCTTACCCCAGGCGAACGGTTGTCATCATGAAAGGCGGGAAACCCGATGGCAGCGGCCTGACAAGGCACGCAGAACCGATACGATTTTTGTATCGGGAACCGACGACCTTCAATTGCGTGAGATCCGCACGCTAAGATCTCACCTGCCGCATCCATGATATGCCACTCGGGGTTGGTTTAACTACGAACTACCGCAAACGGCACATCTGAAGATCCTTGAAGACACGACACAAAAATTGAAGGATGGACCCACCTCTGGCAAAACGACCTCATCCAAAAGGTCTCTCCTAGAGGTGGGCCCAGGGGGCCACTGTTGGTACCCTGCGGACCATATACCCCTTGGGACTACAAAAAGACCAAAGGGACTTCACCTGTCTGAGTTGAAGACCTGCGAAGGCCCCACATGTCATACGGGACTGGACATGCCTCCCATCTATGGTTAGCCCCGGTACTGCCACGTGTACACTATAGCCGGACCTATATCCCACACATGGGATAGCTCCGGGCTAAACACTTGTGCGGCACCCCCAGACCTAACCTCCAAGAGAGGGAAGCTCCAATATCGACACGTGTACATCTACATCGGACCTACCCGTCCCAGACGAATAGCTCCAAAGCTGCCACGTGTCTAAACCGCCGGACCTTCAACCTCAGCAATCAAGCTGGTGAACCCCCAATGGCTCGGACCTCCAAGGGGCAATCAAAGACTTCAAGACCTGATTAAGTGTCATTAATACTATATTAATGACACACGATTAGAGGGCCCTTAATACCAGTAATGGCACCGTCAGGTCTCATTACCACGCTATTAAGGGTAATTAATCTCATTAATTATGTATTAAACATTAGTAACCGTCGAGGCCACATGTCGGGCCAGGCTAGCGGTGTAACGGCCAGTCCTTGTACTATAAAAAGACTGGTCGATGACACACAGGGGGACACACAGTCTCTGGGCTGAAAACTCTCTAGAAGCTCTTAGACGCTCAGTATAACAGCTACACACCCCGTGGAGTAGGGTATTACGCTCAGACGGGCCAAACCACGTAAATCCTTGTGTCCATTTGCCATACTCTTCGGAATCTCTGCGCACCCAATACCGAACTACAAACTCCGCGAGCTACCAACGGTAGTATCGTGAGAATTGCCAGGAAAACACTCTGACACTATTCATTTGCCAAATCTATGTTGACGATATTATATTTGGTTCAACTAACAAATATTTTTGTCAGGAATTTAGTAAGATTATGACAGACAAATTCGAGATGTCCATGATGGGAGAGTTGAAATACTTCTTGGGATTCCAAGTAAAGAAACAAAAGGACGGGACATTCATAAGCCAAAAAAAGTACACTCAAGACATTCTCAAGAAGTTTGGAATGGAAAAAGCAAAGCCCATAAAGACTCCCATGGCGACAAATGGACATTTGGATCTCAATGAAGACGGACCAAACGTGGATCAAAAGGTATATCGCTCCATGATTGACTCCTTACTTTATTTATGTGCATCTAGGCCTGATATCATGTTGAGTGTATGTTTATGTGCAAGATTTCAAGCCAATCCTAAGGAATGCCATTTGACAGCCGTCAAAAGGATATTGCAATATTTAGTTCATACACCCAACCTAAGTCTTTGGTATCCCAAAGGTTCAAAATTCAATCTCATTGGATACTCCGATGCAGATTATGCCGGATGCAAGGTAGATAGAAAAAGTACCTCTGGTACTTGCCAATTTCTAGGTAGATCCCTAGTTTCTTGGTCCTCCAAGAAACAGAATTCCATTGCCTTGATCCATGGCCGAAGCGGAGTATGTTGCAGCCGGGAGCTGCTGTGCACAACTCCTTTGGATGCGACAAACTCTAAGGGATTACAGTTACAATATGAGCCGTATTCCACTCCTTTGTGATAATGAGAGTGCCATTAAAATTTTCCATAATCCCGTTGAGCACTCTAGAACCAAACACATAGAAATCCGGCATCACTTTTTGAGAGATCACTCAATGAAAGGAGACAACCATTTCTCATGTCAACACTAAGAAACAACTAGCTGATATGATTACCAAGCCACTTGATGAAAAACTCTTTTGTGAGCTCCAAAATGAACTAAATATCCTTGATGCTCAGAACGTGGCTTGAAAACTTGCATACCTGTATGCCATCTTCAAAAATCATGTTGATTGTGTTGAAAAATTATCTCTCTCTATATTCTCCGAAAAACTATGTTAATTAATTGATCTTGGTGAATTATGGTCATAGCTTGATTGTTGTATGTTTACTGATCATATTCATCAAGAATATTTGTATGTTTTTGATCCTATATTCTTTTAGCACCTTCGAATATATACCAAAGGTCTATTTGTTTCTGTCCTGGTGACCATGGACTAGTCTGTGGTTACCCTGGACTAGTCCGCTGAGTGTCCGCTAGAACGGAGTAGTCCGGTCAGACAACGGACTAATCCGATTTTTTGACTCCATAACCCTAGGGTCAGCGCAACCCTAGTCTTCTTCTACCTCACAACTTCTCTTACGTTCTCTCTCCTCAATCAAGTGCTCTCAAGGAAATTTGGTAAGTCCTCCATCAAATCCACTCAAATTTTGGTGGGATTTGATCTCCATTGCAAGGGGATCGAAGACCACGGACTTGTCCGCATCAAAACTCCTTCAATGCCGCGAATCGAAGGATTTGGTAAATTTCTCTCCAAACCCTAGAACCTTCAATTTACCTTGTTTTTTTTTCAAATAGCCTAGTTCTTCTTGTCAATACATGCTCCCTTGTAGTAGTTAAACTACATTGCTCCATTTTTGCATTGAGAAACTCCATTATCTTGTTAGTTAGGGTTCGAGCAGCTGAATATCAGACTAGTCTGTTATGAGTGCGGACAAATCCGATACCCTGGACTAGTCCGCACCTGAGCAACGGACAAATCCAATGTTAGCTGAAAAAACCCTAATTTTCTTCAACTCAATGCCTTTCCTTGCCACAAATCCTTATCTATGTCATGTATAACCTTCTTGTCAGGACAATGTCGATCTCAAACGATGACATCTCTGACTTCGAGGCCAAAATGGATCAAGAGACCTTGCCTCGCATTTCGATGGGCCAAGCCAAGAAGAGACAAGATCGCACCGCTGACCGTTCGCCCACCCCACCTAGGGTGCATCGAAAGGTTCTGACCAAGAAGCGTGCTTCAAGAGCACAAGATGTGGTTGGTCCTAGTTCGGCGGCTCCACACCAAACTAAGGGAAAAGGCAACGGAATTGCCTTCGGCCCGATTGGCCCCCTCGAGATGACTGCTCCAAGACGGGGAAATAAGGACCCCTCGAAAGAAAAGTTCAATGGCAAAGAAAGTGATGTGGCTTGGAAACTGGGAAAGATTGAGCCTATAGCAATGGCAAGAAGGCAGTTGATCCTAGATTCTGGAGCAACTTCCACGCGGACTACTACAGTACCGTGTACCTTCAGATGAAGACTCCAGTGGTCCACAGCCGATGGATTGACTGGACACATTTTGAGAGAAAGAGCCGTCAAGCCTTTGATGAAGTGATAGAGGCTGTGGAGAGACATGACCTCCAGGACTTGTTTGCTTTCAGGTATACTGGAATGATGAGGTCATCACTCAATTCTTTGCAACCTGCTACTTTGCCAGTGATGAAGAAGAGAGAGTGACTTGGATGACACATGGATCTGAGTACACTGTTACTTATGATGAGTTTGCTAGGCTACTACACCTTGAATACACCGGCAGCAATGAGGTCATTATTCACAATATTGGTGTTTTGGAGAAGGACAAGATGGACTTTCTCTATGATACTCGCCTCAAGTACAATCCTCCCTCAACCAAAAACATGAATCCTTTCTTCATGGTTCTCAATAGAGTGCTCCGAAAGACAATTGCTCCAAAGGATGGAGATGTCGGGAATGTCCAAGGTTACTTAAGAACCTTGATGAAAGTGATTAGCAAGAAGAGAAAGTTTGACATCTTTGACTACATCTGGAATGATATGGTGAACATCTCCTACACCCCCAACCGTTCATGTGGTTATGAATCGTACAACATGTTCATGATAGAGAAGGTCACAAGAATTTAGTTTGTGAAAGATGTTGAGCATACTGCTCTAAGGCCCCAGAAGCCTCCTCAAACCACTCTCCCAGCTGCTCCCTCACTTGCCTCAGCTGAAGAACATCCAGAGAGAGCCCAAAGGAGAGGCCAGACCACCATCAAGCTCAAGGTCCCCTCCTCACAAAGGGTCTCCTAGTGGCATTATGAAGTACTTGAACGCCATATTTGGTTCTTGCCGGAAAGATAAAGTGAAACTCCACAAGTTGAACAAGGCAAGGAAAGAGGACATGAGGTACATGAAGGAAAATGTCAAAGCCACATGGCAAAAGGTGGAGATTGAGCTTATTGGATCTCCAGTCATCTCAGATGACTCCGCCTCTGACTTATCGGAACTTCCACCTCTATCTCCTTCCGATATTGCCTAATTTGGAATTGGGGGCACGACGAGTGGCACTCATCCTCCTCCTTCTCAGCCTGATGATGAAGACGACGAGAGGACCGACAGCGTGGAGTGATCCTGTGTGACGCCCGATTCCGACAAATGAACCAAGCTAACGCATATGTGTGCCCAGGACGTTCATCACATATACACGAGTGTAATCACAAAAGGATATACAGATAATTACCATAGAACAAGATTAATTAACCAAGTTTTATTACACAAACCAGATTATCCTCGAATACAAGCTCTAATGAATATTAATGACAAGTTCAACTAATGCAGCGGAAATAAACTAATTAAGCAAACTAAACAGCTAGGCAGCATAAGCAATAGGGTATAGCGCAGCTCCAATAACACCACAGGCAAAGCTGACGGTAGACACGGCCTAGAACTATGCATTATCACCATTAAACTCCCAATCTTGGCCTGCAACTGTTGGGTGGGAGATTGCAAGAGTGAGTACATGTCGTACTCAGCAAGTGTGGAAAGTATGACATGTGGCTGATTCAAATGACGACAATAATAATGGCAAAGTGCTGAAAAGTACATTAAAACGTTTGAAAAGCAATATATTATATGTATGTGAAGTAAACCCATCATACTCATAAGAAATACCATAATACCAAATCTGAATTCATTACCATCATCAATAATTCCAGATTTCACCATTTGCCAATAACCATATTCAATACCAGAAATAAATCCATAACCAGCCATAACCATTACCAAACCATAACCATCCCAAATACCATCCTAGTACTAAGTTTACTCTAATCATGGAAGTTGTCCAGGTGCTCATAACCGGGAGCACGGCTATCATGATAGTTTTATTTAACTCTGCAGAGTTTGTACCTCTTTACCCACGTGTTCGTGATTTCATCACCTTTGATGACTAAGAATCTCCCTTATGCCCATGACCCGTCGGTCATATTACACACTTCCATTGGTGTGTGGCCAAGAGATCACAAAATAGCCTTTACAAAGGGATTACTAGCCTATTTAGACCCCACTGAGGTTTCACCGGTGGCGATGCCTCCAACTGAGCACATCTTCAACCAAGGGCCCCCTCTTGAGCCATTCGGATCCCAGGGTAGTCCCACCAATCATCAACAAACTCAATCTGACTACCCCTTCCCCGAACATCCACCATGGTCCAAACAGCACTAGCAAAACCCTAATTAATCAGCTACGCCGCACCCATACTTGGCCTCGTGGTGGCACTGTAGTCCTGGCCTATTCTCGCATGAACCGGTCCTTAGATATAAAGCAAGCAAACCACCATGACATCCAACCCATCCACATACCATGCTTGCTTAGATCACCCATTACCATATCATATTTAACCAGTTCATGTCAACTACAATCTCATTAATGCATAATTAAATTGAGTGATATAGTTGTTTTCGATCCCAGTTGATTAAGCGAAGCAAAAGGTAAAAACCCTTCCCAACTCTCTACCATATATTCCAGGTGACAAGGGTGGTTAAACAACGCTAGTAAACTTCCTATCATAGGATTTCCCATCAATTTGACACAAGCATGCAATTTTGCAAACAAAACATTCATTTTAAAACAGGATCAATATGCTTCAAGGACACTTGCCTTGCTCTTGCTGTTGATTAGGGTCAAAGCCTTCAAACTCTTGGTGCTGGAGATCCTCCGCGACACTCTCTAGCGCAAATCCATCTAATCCACACAATAAACATACAATACAAGAAACACAATCAAAGGGTGCACAAATATTACTCAATATGGCATGACATGCATGATTTATGCAAATGCAAGGTAGAACTTGTTAATAGATTGCTTTTAATGGTCACTAATTAGTTCTAATAGCTTTTAACAAGTTTATACAGGTTTCGATTCGATTAGATCAATTTTTAGAATTATTTCAACCCAATTTAACCAGGAAGATCGGACTAGTCCGCTAGGAACCGGACAAGTCCACACTCTGCGAGATCAGCAGATTAGGGTTTTCTAGATCGACGTAAATTCGGAGATTAGGGGTTGAATCCTCGTAAGGAAAAGAGAATAGAAGGTATACCAGGTGTTTAGAACTCCAATGAATCAAGGAACTTGGAGGTAGCACTTGGATCTTGATGATCTAGGGTCGGTGATGAACTTGGAGATGAATTGGTGATGAAGAACGAAACTTGGTGGAGATCTTGATCCTCCTTCGTTTCCTTCTCTTCTTCTTCTTGCTTGGGATCTTCTCCTCCCTCCTTGATGGTGGCTCCCCACGAACTAGGGTTTTGGTGGGTGGAAAAGTGGCAAATAGATGTCAATCCAAAGGGTGGGGCTGTTTATATAGAGGTGGAGGCTAGGGTTAGATGGATATCGAGTTTGGGATGAGTAGAGGCCGGTTTAGAGTCCCACATGGGCTCTAAAAGAGTTAGGCACGACATCCCTAGGCCCACTTAACGTGAAACCCAAGAAACAAGTTGTAAAACAAAAGATCAACTCGGAGTCGCGAAATATCGGACAAGTCCGAACAGGACCGGACTAGTCCGAAGTCGTCCAGAGAGAAAATCGGACAAGTCTGGCCAAACATCGGATAAGTCCAACTTTGAACAAAGAGGAAAACGGACAAGTCTGCTGGAACACCAGACTAGTCCGGGAAAGTCCAGGGACTTAGCGAATTTTCAAGGATTCATGGAATATCGGACTAGTCCGGACAAAATTGGACAAGTCCGAAAGTTTCCAGAGGCAAAATCGGACTAGTCCGCAGCAAAAACGGACAAGTCCGTTTTTAGTCAGAGAGAAATCGGACTAGTCCTCAGTAAAATCGTACTAGTCCACACTTTCCTGTGTTTTAAGTGCGGTTTTGTTCCAAATCAATTTTAAATGCTCCAAATCAATTTTAAACTTGTTCCTCTTTATGTGGATCAATGTTAAACATGTATATGAATGCATGCAAGGCATGATGCATGAAAATGAGGGTGTTACATCCTGCGACGATGAGTAGATCCCTCCTCTCCTTCTTTTTGGTGCATTGATGCCAAAGGGGGAGAGATTGAGGGGGAGTCTTAGGTCCTAGCAGTAGGTTGAGAGATGAGAGCTCTATTTGTGTTTATTTTGGTGTTGTATAACTTTAATTATGCTCTCATTATGCTTATGGACATGTGCTATGAAATGATGACTATGTTATGCTTATGATCAATGGTTTATGTTTGAAATTGCTATGTATGCTTGAGATTCTTCATGTCATTATGATTATTCTTTCATCTTATTCATATCAATATTATTGCTCACACACATGTAGCTTTGCACCCCACCATAAAGAGTGAACATATGTCTTATGTCTACATTGCCTGTTTTGCTCAAAGTTCATATGTGCACACTTTATGAAAATCTCAATTTTTATCATATTTGCGTAAATCTCAATTGGTTGTCATCAATCACCAAAAAGGGGGGAGATTGAAAGTGCATCTAGGCATCCCTTGTGGGTTTTGGTTGATTTATGATAAACAAATGAGATCCTAACAAAATTGTTGAGATGAGCACAAGTCTTAAAGAAATTAGGAGGAAAGCTCAAAAAGAAAGGAGAATGAGAAACCAAAAGGAAAAGAGTTCAAGAGCTGAAAAGATTAGATCAGTGTGTATGGAGTGTGTTGGAGAAACACACCCCAAGAGCTCAAGTTAACAAACAATTTGATTCACTACACAATTCACGGGAAAATCGGACTAGTCCGATATCTCTCTGTCCAAGATCGGACTAGTCCCCTCTTGTGCAGACTAGTCATCAGCACTTCACTCTTGCACAACAAACGGGCAAGTCTGATATCCATCAAACTAGTCCGATATCTCTCTGACTAAATTCGGACAAGTCCTCCAAGTCCGGACTTGTCCATTAGCCCCATAATTTTTCACGACACCGGTCAAGTCCGATATCACCACGGACTAGTCCGAAAACTCTCTCACTAAAATTGGACAAGTCCTCCAAGAGCGGACTTGTCATCAATTCTATATGAGGTTCAGCACACCGGACTAGTTCGATATATACCGGACTAGTCCGAACATCTCCAGAGCCTAGATCGGACTAGTCCGGACATTTATGGACAAGTCTGATATCCCGAAACACTTAGGGTTTCCCACACGCCGCACACCGGACTAGTCTGGAGTCCACCACGGACTAGTCCAGACATCGCAAACCATAATGGTAACTTTTGGAAACCCTAGTATAAATAGAGGTGTATGGCCCTACGACCAAAACTCTGGAACCCCTGCACCATCACACCTTCCAAGAGCCCAAAATATACATCTCTCCACACATTCTAGCTCTATAAAGGTCAAATCTTTGAGGATTAGCATTGATCAAAAGGAGATTTGTTTCACATGATCTTGAGCCCTTGAGTTTAAATATCTCGCACACTCTTGTTGTTTATTGCATATATTTGGAGTGTGTTTGGTGGTGTTCTTGAAAGTCGCCTAGAGGGGGGTGAATAGGCAATAAGACCTGAAATGACTTAATCAAATGAGATTAAACTTCTGAGGCCGGACTTGTCTGGACAGGGCCGGACTAGTCCGCTCAGCAGAGGGTGAAAACCTAAAAACTTGGTTTCTAAAAGTTATTTGCAGAATTTAAGTTCACCGAAGAGGTAAGCAATGTGTGGTAACCTAGTACAACTTAGATTGTGAAGTTAAAGCACTTAGGTTACAGGATTTTAACAAAGATCAAAGTGAAGAGCAATATGAACAATAAGAACCCTACTAGCAATGCTAGTGATTATGAAATGTAAAATGACAAGTGAGACAAGATTTATCTCGTGGTTCAGCTCCATGAAGAAGCCTACATCCACGTTAAGAAGTCCACACAAAGACCGGGTCTCACTTGACCCTTCTCTCACCAAGCCACCACAATGGCCAGCTTGGTTCCACTATATCAACGGGTAATCACCAAGTTTGATTGGGGCTGCTCACAAGTTGAGGTTCTCACAAATCAATACAATGAGGAGCACATGAAGCTCAACTCACACAAGCCACAAAACACAACACAATGTGCAAAGAGATCAAACCGAGAGCCAAAGCACGATGATCTTCCTTCACTTTCCTCCCCAAACCCTAATCTCTTCAATATTTGGTCTTAGAGGGCTAGTAGGACAAGTGGAAGGCTTTGGAAGGCTCTAGGTCACTTGTGACGACGCTAGGGTTCAAGTGTTTTCAAATGGGAGTCGGGGGTCCCGACAACTAACTGTTGCCACCAGAACAACCCTGGACTAGTTTGGCCCTGTGTCATGGACTAGTCCGGCCTTTTGGGACCACCAACAATTTCACGTCATCAATCGACAAAACTGATGACGTGCGCGCCAACGTTTGCATTTCAAACGGCCACTGACAACACGGACTAGTCTGATTCACTATGGATTAGTCCGAAGTAGGACAGAAAGGTTTGGTCCATCTCAAAATGGACACAACTGTTTAGGCCCGAATAGTCCGGCCCTCTAGGGTTTTCTTTTGGTTCATCTCACTAAGTCTCAAACGGACTAGACCGTACCACAACGGACAAGTCCGAACTTTCCCAGAGAGCTTTGGTCCGTTCCAAAACGGACAAGTCCGGTCTTCAGGGACTTAGCTCCAACTCCACTAAGGGATGAATGGACTAGTCCGTACACATACGGACAAGTACAAACTCATCCAGGGACGATTAGCCCGACTCACATCGGACTACTCTGTCTGGCCGGACTAGTCCGGCCCTGAGGCCCGGACTAGTCCGGCCTCCTAAGGTTTTTCCTTATTTTGGCTGCTCACTTAGATTTTTCTCTCAACCACCACTTTGAGCTCTCTAGAATGATCTCAATGCACATGATACATCCACCCTCTAACATGACACGATTCATATAAGATCAACACCATAGAAACCCTAATTTCTATGCTTGAGTCTTTGACGCCCATTTTATCCTTTTCCTTTTTGAGGGATTTCATCTCATTTCATCCATCACACCTGTGCTTAAGATCAGCTCAGCTCATTAGTCTATTAATTGTCATCTTCAATCATCCAAAACCCACGGGGATGCCAAGATGCACTTTCAATCTCCCCCTTTTTGGTGATTGATGACAACACATTAAGACTTCAACAAAAGGATAATAATTTGTTTTCATAAAATGTATCTGTATGAGTGACTCCCCCTCAATGTATGCATCATGAGTAAGAGAAATTGAGAGAGTTCTCATACATATACATGTTATGGTGTGGTGCCTAAGTGATGTGCTCATAAATTGTGATAAGGTACCAAGCAGACAAGATGAAACATGTAACTCAAGCATAACATCACAATTTAGACAAGATACATGAATTAAGTCTTACAACAATTGAAATGAAAGTTTTAAAACATAAGTCCATAGTAGATCAATCTCTCTCCCATAAAACTATTATGTAAGTACCCTCCTTTCCAAACTCTCCCCCATTCTAAGTACACCATCAATCTCTCCCCCTTTGGCATCAAGACACCAAAAAGGAAAAGAAAGAAGGAAGAGTCCTTAGTTCTACTCTTCATCATCATCGGCATCGTCGTCGTCGTCTCCGTCTCCTTCTTGGCGCCCGCTATCGCTCTCTATGGCTTCCGTGTCACCATTATCATCATCTTCGGACAGAGCCGCCATAGAGGTATCAACTTCACCGAATTGAGTGAGCTCCTTGACGGTGAACTTCGGGAATGGAGTCATCTCCCCATCACTCTCCACAGCAGGAGACATTGGGATGTCAAGCTTGTCACACATCGACTTGAGATACTTCTCTTGGCGACGTTCCATGTGATGTTGCCGAACTTCCACTTTTTGGCAAGAGGAGAAGATGGCTTTAAAGCACTTGAAGAAGCCACTGCTACATTGTGATGAAGGAGGAGGTGGAGGAGGTGATGGCACGAAGTGTGAAGAAGAAGCGGGAGGATCCACATTCTTCCTACGAGGGGCAGCCGGCTCCAGAGGAGGAATTTGAGGACGAAGCCATCTATGAATGATATCCTTCTTGAAGTTGAGCCCGGACACCTTCTCAATCATGTACATGATGTATGGAGCACAGCCACATGATCGGTTTGGAGTATGTGAGATGTTAAATATGTCGTCAAATATGTAGTCCACCACATTGAAACGAACATCTCCATCAATTAGCACCATCAAGTGCCTCAAATTGCCTTGAATAATCCCCACATATCCATCCTTGGGGGCAATGGTCTTCCAAAGGACATGGTTGAGGATGCTAGAAAATGGCTTGATGTTCCTTATGTGCCCTGCCTCAAAAGGTACATGACTTGGATACATGTACTCCAAAGTGTCTCGATCAACTGGCCTTAGATTGGAGATGATGATCTCATTTTCCAGTTGATCCTCCAAGTCAAGGAACTGAGCAAACTCCTAGTTGGTGGTGGAGTATTGCTCTCCGTGAGTCATCTAAGTGATCCTTCTGTCTCCGTCGGTGTGGAAGTAGACAGTGGAGTAGAATTGAGCAATTACCTCCACATCCCAATCATACTGAAATGTCATGAACTTCTTCAAGCCATGGCGCTCTATGGCCTCAATCACAACATTGAAAGCCACGTGATCCTTCTGGGCCATGTAGTCCCAATCTATCCACTAAGCATCAGTCACGGGAGTTTGCTTGGACGTATAAACTGTCTTGTAGTACTCATAGTGGAAGTCACACCAAAAGTGGGATCCATTGTGCTCCTCTCCCTTTGATAGACATTGATATTCTTGAGCTTTCTTGCCTTCTCAGCCCCTTTGCCCTTGAAGATGTTGGCATTGAGGGCCACTGCACGATTTGGGTTCCTTGCAGGAGATGACATCCTCAAGGGCCCAATGGGTTGAGAGGCACCCTTCTTGGCCTTACTTGCTGGCTTTTTGGAAACTAGCACCCTCTTCTTGGGTGTAGCATCCACTGGGGCCTTACCCTTATCCTTGGAGGTCCCTGCCTCCTGGGTTCTAGCCTTCTCCCCAATAGTCACACGCCTCTTCTTCTTGGGATCTACCACGGCTGCAACTGAGTTATGAGCTTCCCTTTGAGTCTTCTTTGCCTTTCTAGCCTCTGAACCCAATTCGAGGAGAGCTATAGCAAGCTCTCGCTCCTCTAGCTCCTGGTGATAAAGAGGTTGCCTTCCTGCCTCGGCTTCGGAGTCAAAAAGGAGAACGTAGTCGGAATCTGACATAGTTGCTGATAAGAGTTGCAAAGGAATGTGTATGAGTCCAAGGAACTAAAGATATGGTAGTAGAATTCACAAAGTCGGACTTGTCTGCCCTACGACCGAACTAGTCCAGTTCACACAGCAAGAACCCTAATCTAGAGAAATTTTGCAAAAACTACGGATCCTACCACCAAAATTGAGGTGCATGATCACAATGATGTAGACAACAACTTTTGTGAAGAAGTTTCTATCAATAGACCTAAAAGAATTGAATTTCGAAGGTTTTGGGGTTAGGTCAAGAATACCTCTTTAAATCTTTGATTCGACGAAATGTGGGTGAGGAATCGGCCTCCGATGCTTGGGGAAGAGTTCCCACGCATCCTAGGGCTTCAATCCACAGATTGGAATCGAGAGTTGGTGGTTGGAATAAAAAATCGCTGATTTGGGGGCGGTTTTCGTGCGTTTTGGAGAGAGAGAGTGTTTGAACGGGAGTGAAGATGTCAAGGGCTCCTTGGGGAGGTTAATTCCCCAAGGGTCGGACTAGTCCGGTTGGACACCCGGACTTGTCTGGCCTGCGGACTGGGTCCGGACTATTATGAACAATCGGACTAGTCCCGTCCAGGTGGCGGACTAATCCGGTCCTGAGGATGAAAACTCCTATATATTGAGTTTTTAGTAGAGATTTGATCCTTTTGGACTATATTTTCACAAAAGATCTTTGTAAACATGGTTAGTAAGTAATCAATAGTCAAACTATGACCATAGTTCACAAAGATTCAATAATTTCAAAATAATTTGTAGAAAATTGAGGAGGATGAGTTTTTCGCAAGCATGTGTGAATTTTCGCAAGCCACATTTTGAGAATCTAGGATATTTAGCTCACTCCTAAGTTCACAAAATCTTCTTTCATCTAGGGGTTTGGTAAAAATATCAGTCAATTGTTTTTCGGTTCTCACATGGGAAATTGCAATGTCTCCTTTTATGGAGTGGTCTCTCAAGAAGTGGTGGCGAATATCGATGTGTTTGGTCTTTGAATGTTCAACTAGATTGTGGGCTATTTTGATGGCACTCTCATTGTCACGTAGGAGGGGAATATGGCGCAAGTTTATGTCATAGTCCCTAAGAGTTTGTCGCATCTAAAGAAGTTGTGCACAACAACTTCCGGTGGCTACATACTCCACTTCAGCTGTGGAAAGAGCAATGGAGTTTTGTTTCTTTGAGGACCAAGACACTAGAGATCTACTAAGGAATTGGCAAGTTTCAGAGGTGCTCTTCCTATCAACTTTGCACCCCGCATAGTCCGCATCGAAATATTCGATGAGGTTAAACTTAGAACCTTTGGGGTAGGATTGGTGTGTGAACCAAATATCTAAGAATTCTCTTAACGGCGGTCAAATGACACACCTTATGAGCAGCTTGAAATCTAGCACACATACACACACTAAGAATGATATCGGGCCTAGATGCACATAAGTAAAGCAATGAACCTATCATGGAGCGATATACCTTTTAATCCACACTTGGACCATCTTCATTAAGATCGAGATGCCCATTGGTTGCCATAGTATTCTTGATGGGTTTTGCCTTGTCCATGTCAAACTTCTTGAGTATGTCTTGTGTGTACTTGGTTTGACTAATGAACGTGCCTTCCTTGAGTTGCTTCACTTGAAAACCTAGGAAGAACTTCAACTCCCCCATCATGGACATCTCAAATCTTTCGGTCATTACCTTGGAAAACTCATCACAAAAGGCTTTGTTAGTAGAACCAAATATAATGTCATCGACATATATTTGGCAAACAAACAAATCATCATCAAAGTGCTTAGTGAATAGAGTGTAATCCACCTTTCCAATTTTGAAACCATTTTGAGTTAGAAAGTCTCTAAGGCACTCATACCAAGCTCTAGGAGCTTGTTTGAGGCCATAGAGAGCCTTACGCAATTTGTACACATGGTTTAGGAATTCTTGATCTTCAAAGCCGGGAGGTTGCTCCACATACACCTCTTTCTTGATTGGACCATTGAGGAATGCACTCTTGACGCTCATTTGATATAGCTCAAAATCATGGTGAGTAGCAAAGGCAAGTAATATGCGAATTGATTTCAGCCTAGCTACGGGAGCAAAGGTTTATTCGAAATCCAAACCTTCGACTTGTGAATACCCCTTGGCCACAAGTCGTGCTTTGTTCCTTGTAACCACCCCGTGCTCATCTTGTTTGTTGCAGAACACCCACTTGGTGCCTAAAACATTCGCATTAGGCCTCTTCACGAGCTCCAATACTTGATTTCTTTCAAAGTTGTTGAGCTCTTCTTGCATGACCATTACCCAATCCGGATCTCGTAGTGCTTCTTCAACCTTGTGAGGCTTCAAAGAAGAAGAAAAAGAGTAATGTTTACAAAAGTTTTCAACACGAGATCGAGTAGTTACCCCTTTGGAGATGTCTCCAAGTATATTGTCGATGGGGTGGTCCCGTTAAACGCTTTGGTGCACTCTTGGGTGAGGCACTTGAGGTCTCGAATCTTCATCTTCGTCTTCCTCATTTTCATTGTCTCCCCCTTCATTGATGCCTCCATTTTCATCTTCTTGGAGTGCATCTTGGGGAACTTGAGTATGATCATTTGAGGAAGAACTTGCTTGAGGAATAGGATGATCACTTGAGTCTTGAGGTTGTTCTTGTGGTCGTATGTCTCCAAGTGTCATCCTTCCTATCACCACTTCTGGAGCTTCCTCTTGATCTAGCACATGACGATCAACGTGCTCCACTTGGGAGCCATTAGTCTCATCAAACACCACGTTCCATGCTACTTCAACAATTCCGGAGGATTTGTTGAAGACACGATAGGCGTAGGTGTTTGAGTCATAACCAAGCCATAAACCTTCATCGTACTTAGAAGCAAACTTCAAAGTCCTAGGCTTCTTGTTGAGAATGTAGCATTTGCTCCCAAAAACACGAAAGTAAGAAATATTGGGCTTGTTACCGGTTAGGAGTTCATAAGACGTCTTCTTGAGTATGCGTTGAAGATACAACCAGTTTATGGCATGGCAAGCGGTGTTAACCGCTTCCACCCAAAACCGGTCCGACGTCTTGTACTCATCAAGCATGATTCTTGACATCTCAATTAGAGTTCTATTCTTCCTTTCAGCCACCCCATTTTGTTGAGGGGAGTAGGGGGCCGAGAACTCATACTTGATGCCTTCTTCATCCAAAAATTCTTCAACTTGAGTATTCTTGAATTATGTGCTGTTGTCACTCCTTATTATCTTGATACTTAAGGAGAACTCAATTTGAGCTCTCTTCAAGTATTTCTTGAGTACACCTTGAGTCTCACTCTTATCATGCAAAAAGAATACCCAAGTGAAACGTGAAAAATCATCAACAATAACAAGAATGTATTTGTTACTGCCAATACTTATGCAGGCGATTGGACCGAAGAGATCCATGTGTAGAAGTTCCAATGGTCTTGTTTTTATCATAATGTTCTTGGATGTATGTGGCGCTCCAACTTGCTTTCTGGCTTGGCATGCGTCACATGGCCTATCCTTTTAAAACACAACATTCTTCAAACCAGCTTGCCCTTAATGAGTTTTTGCAAACCAACATGGGCTAGCCTTCTATGCCACAACAATCTCATGTTAGTTTTTGCAATTAATCATGTATCAAGTTGGTCTTTATCTGTAGAAAAATCCACAAGGTAGAGCTTTCCTTTGAGTACACCCTTAAAAGCAATTGAGTCATTGCTTCTCCTTGTGACTGTCACACCCTGATTAGTGAATAAACAATTATAACCTTTGTCACATAGTTTTGATATGGACAAGAGGTTATAATCAAGTGAATCAACATGTAAAACATTTGAAAGAGTGTGATTAGAGGATATAACAATTTTACCGGTGCCAAGGATTTTTCTTTGGCTATTGTCCCCAAAATAGATTTCTTCACTTGGATCTTCATTTTGCTCGTACTCGACAAACATCTTCCTCTCTCTGGTCATATGATTAGTACAACCGCTATCAAGAACCCATTTGGTTCCACCAGAGGAGTATGTCTACAAGAAAGATTTAAGTCTTGGCTTTAGGTACCCACGTGGTGTAGGGTCCTTTGATGTTAGTCAAGAGGCACTTGGGCACCCACACACAAGGTTTAGGACTTTTGCGGTGTGGCCCAAGATACCTAGCATGGGCCTTTCCAAACTTGTTCCATAATAAAACATATGATGCATCAAAATCATGGAACAAGGGATGAGGTTCTTTCTTAGGCATTTTAGGAGATGTAGCAATGTTCTTTCCCTTATTTTTGTATGAACCTCCCTTGACAAAAACAATTAAGTCTTTGTCATTCTTGGGAGTTTTGGCGTTTTGCCTCATCTCCCTAGAATAACCAATACCATCCTTGAAAAGGGGATTTCTTGTGTTGGCGTATGCACTACGTGCATATGCCACCTTCTCATTATCAAAGATGCCACCCTTTGGTGCTTGATTGGTTTGTGCCAACTTAAGCTCATCTTAAGTTTCATAATCAAGTTTGAGCATTTGCAAGGTTGAGGCACTTCGAATTTGACATTTGTAGAAGGTGAGCTTGTAGAGGAAGAAGGGGCATTGACTTTGAGAGACTTCACTTGTGTTTCAAGGATCTTGCTAGCTTGTGTCAAACTAACAAGTTCATCCTTGAGCATGATTGTAGTATTCTCAAGGTTTGAGCAAGTTTCCTTGCTCAAAGTGAGTTCACGCTCAAGCGCCTTGCTTCTTTCTCTTTCAAGCTCCAAGAGATCCTCAACCTCTTGACATCTCTCCTTTTGTTGGATGAGCATGTCCTCTTGACAGTTGATGAGCTCTTCCTTGTAAAATATCTCATCCGTCAACAACCTGAATCTTTTCAAGGTACTTTTACTCATATCATTAAGCATGTGTGCATTCTCACTACTACTATCAAAATCATCATGCGAGAAAATTGAAGAGGAGGATTTATATTTAACCTTCTTTCTTCCCTCCTTGGTCATGAGGCAAGTTGGCCTTGATTTCTCCAAGTTTGGGAAGAGCTTGTTCTCCGCGGTTGTCTTCCTCATGGCAATGGTTGCTATCTTCTCTTGTTCATCGGAAGAGGATTCCTCATTTGAATCCCACTCCTTTCCAAGGTGGGCATGTACGGATTGCTTCTTCTTCTTCTTGAAGTACTTCTTCTCCTTGGACTTTCCCTCCTTCTTCTTCTTGTTTTCTTCATGTGGGCAATCCACGATGAAGTGGCCATACTCCCCACAATTGTAGCAAGCCCTCTTTGATCTTGTTTTGGGCTTGTCTTTGCTCTTGATTTCATGATGGTAGCTCCCCCTCCTTCTTCTAAACATCCTCTTGAAGTTTTTGATGAAGAGTGTCTCTTCCTCATCGGTGTCGGGGCTCTCTTCACCACTCTCTTCCTTTTCCTGTGATCTTGAGGATGTTTTCTTGAATGCAACATCCCTTTTCTTGGAGGAGGAGAGGTTTTGCAGATCATTGTAGAACATAGCTTCTTGCTCCATCATCTCATGGTTGATAATTCTCCCAAGCACTTCTTCAGGAGTCATCTTGTGAAAACCCGGACTCTCACGAATTAGTGAGCAAAGAGTGACGTTTCGAGGCATGAATGCTCGAATCATCCTCTTTACTATCTCATGGTCAGTCCACCGGGTGCTTCCATAAGACCGACTCTTGTTTATGAGAGTCTTGAGGCAGTCGTACATGTCTTGCGGGGGCTCACCATCCATGATGGTGAACCTCCCAAGCTCTCCCTCGATCATCTCAATCTTCGCCTCCCTAATGACACGGTAGCCCTCATGCGCCGTCTTGAGGGTGTCCCTTATCTCCTTGGCAACCTCCAACCCTCAATGCGGTTGAACTCCTCTCGAGTCAATCAGGAGGTAATCACTCCAACAGCTTGAGCATTGCGATGGAGCAGGACGGCTTGCTGCGGAGTGATGTCTTCCTCGTTCTTGGGAAGATGTACACCTGTCATAACAATTTTCCACAAACTAGGGTTTAAGGAAATGAGATGCATCTTCATATTATGCTTCCACATAGAGTAATCATTTCCATCAAACTGAGGAGGTTTGCCAATTAGAATAGATAAATAGTGATTGCTTGCGGTAAGTTGCTCATAGTTGTAAGGATACCGGGAGTAGTCTTGTGAACTACTCCCATTGTCAACGTTGATCGGAGCAATTGGCTTGATCTCCTTCTTGGGCACATTGAGCTTCTCACGAAGCTGTGCCTTGAGCATACGAACTTCTTCGTCATCATTTGGATCATCTTGAAGAACATCGACGTTCTTCGTCTTGGTGTCATCAACAATCATCGGAATCTCATTGTCATCCCTTCTGGCCATTACTTCTCTGAGTTGTTAGACTATTGGTGGAGAAACCTGCTCTGATACTAATTGAAAGTCACCTAGATGGGGGGTGAATAGGCAATAAGACATGAAATGACTTAATCAAACGAGATTAAACTCCTGAGGTCGGACTTGTCTGGACAGGGCTGGACTAATCCGCTCAGCACAGGGTGAAAACCTAAAAACTTGGTTTCTACAAGTTATTTGCAGAATTTAAGTTCACCGAATAGGTAAGTAATGTGTGGTAACCTAGTACAACTTAGATTGTGAAGTTAAAGCACTTAGGTTACAAGATTTCAACAAAGATCAAAGTGAAGAGCAATATGAACAATAAGAACCCTAATAGGAATGCTAGTGATTACGAAATGTAAAATTACAAGTGAGACAAGATTTATCTCGTGGTTTAGCTCCACGAAGAAGCCTACATCCACGTTGAGAAGTCCACACAAGGACCCGGTCTCACTTGACCCTTCTCTCACCAAGCCACCACAATGGCCGGCTTGGTTTCCACTATATCAATGGGTAATCACCAAGTTTCATTGGGGTTGCTCACAAGTTGAGGCTCCCACAAATAAATACAATGAGGAGCACACGAATCTCAACTCACACAAGCCACAGAACACAACACAATGTGCAAAGAGATCAAACCGAGAGCCAAAGCGCGATCTTCCTTCACTTTCCTCCCCAAACCCTAATCTCTTCAAGATTTGGTCTTATAGGGCTAGTAGGACAAGTGGAAGGCTTTGGAAGGCTCTAGGTCAATTGTGGCGTCGCTAGGGTTCAAGTGTTTTCAAATGGGGGTCGGGGGTCCCCTTTTTATAGGGGTCCCGCCCACTAACCGTTGCCACCAGGACAACCCCGAACTAGTCCGGCCCCATGCCACGGACTAGTCCGTCCTTTTGGGACCACCGATAATTTCACGTCATCAATCGACAAAACTGATGATGTGTGCGCCAACTTTTGAATTTCAAACGGTCACTGACAACACGGACTGGTCCGAAGTAGGACAGAAAGGTTTGGTCTGTCCCAAAATGGACACAACTGGGTAGGCCCGGACTAGTCCGACCACAGGGGCGGACTAGTCCGGCCCTCTAGGGTTTTCTTTCAGTTTATCTCACTAAATCTTAAACGGACTAGATCGTACCACAACAAAAAAGTCCAAACTTTCCTAGAGAGCTTTGGTCCGTTCCAAAACGGACAAGTCCGGTCTTCAGGGACTTAGCACCAACTCCACTAAGGGATGAACGGACTAGTCCGTACACATGCGGACAAGTCCGAACTTATCCAGAGATGTTTAGTCCGACTCACATCAGACTACTCTGTCTCGTCGGACTAGTCCGGCCCTGAGGCCCGGACTAGTCCATCCTCCTAGGGTTTTTCCTCATTTTGGCTTCTCACTTAGGTTTTTCTCTCAACCACCACTTTGAGCTCTCTAGAATGATCTCAATGCAAATGATACATCTACCCTCTCACATGGCGCGGTTCATATAAGCTCAACACCATAGAAACCCTAATTTCTATGCTTGAGTCTTTGACGCCCGTTTTATCCTTTTTCTTTTTGCGGGATTTCATCTCATTTCATCCATCACACATGTGCTTAAGATCAACTCAGCTCATTAGTCTCTTAATCATCATCATCAATCATCCAAAACCCACGGGGATGCCTAGATGCACTTTCAGTTCTTCATTGTAAATCTTAGAGAGCCCTCAACTTGTGAGAAGGCCCCATGAACTCGGTTATTTGCCCCTTTGTGGTTAGTGGAAGAGAATCGGCCCCGTGGCGATTCGACGAGGGTAGGGTTGGTGAAGACTCGGTCCTCTGCGGACTCCTCAACGTGGATGTAGGTTTCCTTCGTGGGAATCAAACCACGAGATAAAATCGGGTCTTGTGCACTTTTGTTTCATTGTTCATCTCATTCTAGGTTAGATTATGTAACTTATGTTAAACTATTGGAATTAAAAGTTGATCATTGTCATACACTGTTTCACTGTTCTAATTCATCCAAGTTGCTATTTACTTTCCGCTGCATGGGGTACTAGAAGTGAAACTATCGATTAAACTTGATCTTTCTAGTCCGCGACTACCGGATTAGTCTGCACGGTACCAAACTATAGTCTGATCTATCTGTATTTGATCAGTTTGTTAAGTGTTTGGTCCGATAAAAGTTCAAATAGCCTATTCACCCCCCCTCTAGGCTACATTTAGAGGTGAATCACCTGATAAGGTGTTCCGCATCTTGGAGCACTTCGATCAATCGTAACTCAGGTCAACGTTGTAGAAAAATTACGAAATTTTGTCACCACATGCCTACCTTATCGCTTCACGCTCTGATAGGAAAAATATGCGATCCTCGGTCTGCAACTTATTCATTGAATTTCACTCCAACCCGCGGTTGTCGTCAAAAGTGCTACCGTCGCTGGCATCTGAAGTTGCTTTTCTCCATCGTTCTGAACTATTGTTCAAAAATGGTTGTAAATTATGGTGTTGAGAGGAAGTGGATTTGTTGGTTCTACGTTATTCAAGGTTGTTGTTTTCATACAATAACCAAGGATACTTGGATCAATTTATGTTTGGTCCAATTTACATTGAAACCGAAAAATTAGAAAACTAACTAAACGGTTTCTAAAGTGATTAAGTTTCATGTTGAGACCGTTTCTAGATTGAAACTAAAACATTTTCGATTCTGGATGAATCTGAAACTGTACTAAACGAGATCTAAAATTCTTAATGTTTCCAAAGATTGCTATAAGATGTTTGGAATGAGTAGGCCACTTTTATATAAGCTACATAACTCGTTGGTGCGCCTCAATTACTTTCACAAGTTGCAAACCGGTTGAGATATCACTATGAACAACTAGTAATAAATTCAATGAAATGTTAGATAGTCCCAGTCTCCTCTCTAAAGATGTTGTCAAGCAAAAAGATCCGGAGTTCACCACGGTGCATCCTATGCTACTTGGACGTTTTGCTTCCCATTTTAATAACTGCATCAATGCACTTGATGATACTTATATTTTTCCTAAGTATTTCTTTCATCCTTAAAAGATTATCATTTTTTAGTTCATTTTTGAACTAAAAGACGACGATCTTTTAGAGACAGAGGACAAGGTTGTTCAACATGTAGAACGTCATAGATATCTAACTTAAAATGTATTGGCAATATGTGACTTTCACATGAGAGTCACTTTGTTATTATGAGATGACCAAGGTCGGTTCATGACATGAAGGCGTTCAAGATGCATACAAAGCGTACAAAAGCGTTATTTATATGGACAATGTATGCTTTTGATTTATTCATATACTAGGAAATAAATTCTCTTTCCTATTTATCCTTTCATCGAGTGAAACCCCAAATTCCACAATCGAAAAGCTGGACGGTTAAACTAAAACTGAAAAAAAAAGGCCCTGATCAATGAGCATCTGTCACAGAACTTTGTTCCACCTAAACAATGTTCATGCGGGAGAAGTGATTTATTGAGGGAAAGTAAACAATGAATGATTCTAATAAAATGTGTACTCTCTATCTCCAAGTAAATAACTTAGACGTCACGTCATTAATTTATTTATTTAGGGATGAAGTCGCCAAACTCTACCAAAAAAATGGCATTTTTTTATGGGAGAATTTAGCAACATGAGCCCTAGAGGCTAGAGCTGATATTCGTATCAGATCTTCTGCTCTTGTAGAAGGAGACCCACATGACAGAATCACATCCGGCTGGAACCTTAAAAAAATGCTACAATAAGCAATTAATCATTTACCACACCTGTTTCATGCATTAATACATGCTGCGGCCTTCCAATCTTTTGTGGGCCGAATCTTGCAGTCCCAGGCAGTAGTACTCCCTCCTGATTTTATTAATTGACGTTTCAGATAGCAAACTTAACTAAAAACAACTAAGAAATCCTGTCTGGACGTCAATTAAAACGATCCAGAGGGAGTAGTACACAGTATGGTCGGGCCCGGTTGGGCGGTGGCCCCTGAACCCTACCTTGCGAGGGCCCACCGTCCAAAGACAGAATAAAAATCCACGCGGAGAACTCGCCCAAAGACGATATATAGCGCCGCCAAATGGAATCCGAGGCGCCGAATTGAAGAAGCCGTGGGCAAAGACGGGAGCTCAAGCGAAGGCGCGTTCCGCTCCAATCCGATCTCTCCTGGAGTCGCGGGCGCCGGGCATGGGCGAGGAAGACGCGGGGTTGCTCTACTACGTGGCCGGCAACGGTAAGGCGGCCGCGGCAGCATCGGCGGGTGTGGCGATGGACGCGATGGGCGCGTCCGAGGCGCATGGTTCCGTGTTGCTGAAGCCGGAGGCCTTGCCGGCCGACTTCCTGGGCGGGCTTCAGGTCGCCAACCCGCGCCCGGCGCCGCGGTACCGCGACCGGCACACCAAGGTGGAGGGACGCGGGCGGCGCATCCGCATGGCCGCGGCGTGCGCGGCGATGGTCGCCCGCCTCACGCGCGAGCTGGGCCACAAGTCCGACGGCGAGACCATCCGCTGGCTGCTGCAGCAGTCGGAGCCGGCCATCGTCGCGGCCACGGGCACCGGCACGGTCCCCGCGATCGCCACCACCGTCGACGGCGTGCTGCGCCTCCCCGCCGAGCCGCCCTCCGCAGGCGCCGATGGCGACCAGCAGCCGGGCCCCAAGCGCCGGCGCAAGCTCCAGCCGACGCGCGCGGCGGCTGCTGCCGGCGCCACGGCGGGCCCCACCGCCTACTACCCCTTCGTCGCCGACCCCCTCCTCCAGGGCAACGGCGGCGGTGTGATTTCGACATCCAGCGGCCTCGCCCCTGCCTCGGCCTCGACGGCGCCCCCAAGTGCCGTCCCCTTCCTCGCCATACCGGCGCCTGGCCCCGGCACGACCGGTGATGGCAAGCAGATGATGCAGCCGGCAGCAATGTGGATGGTCCCGCAGCAGGCCGGAGCTGGCGGCGCCGCTAACCAGGCGACTCATTACTGGGCATTCCCAACCAACCCTGAACTCTTCAGCAATTTCCAGAAACAAGCTGTGTACGACACGGAGCAAATTGTCGGCGGCGGGGAATCACATTACCAGCAGCCCGGTGGCCACCATGACGCAGAGGGGGGTGACGAAGACATCGCCTTGACTGATTCCAGTTCAGACGAGTAGCCCTGTAAGCAGCATATAGATGTTCCGATCCAAAGATTTGGTTGAAGTTATCTTAGCCTAACTCTCTCTTTTGTGGCAAGAACGACTACAATTGATTACGCGGTGCTGTATTTGAATTTGCTAATTCGTGAAACATTGCTCACATCTATAATTTGCATTTTGTGGGAAAGCATAGCCACGAAGCAGAGCAGAGGGCACGATTTGAGCCTTTTCGCAGTGCGCGTAGGTCAAGGAGGCCTTGTTTCATTGATCTGTGCAATCTATGACCCTGTCGACTGGTAGAAATGGGCCGGCCATAGCCCAATGGCAGATGGCCGGGGAGGCTGGCTGGGCTGGGTTCATCAGAAGTGAAGATGGACATGCCCAAGGAATCCAACAACATCACTTTTTATTGTCAATGTACTTTTCAGATAATGGGATTAAACCCGACCTGCACCTTTGAAGAGGCGGTGGCCGACAACAACGACAAGTACAAGAATTCATTACAATCTGAAAATCCAAACCAAAAACCGTGTCTGGAAACAATACATTCTGACACTCATTATTGAAAATCAATTCTATAACAGGAAGTCCATCTATGTGGGACGAATACTTCCATTGTGGTTGCCTCCAAAGCTGTGGACGCCATTTTAATCATTTTTGCTCTATCCTCATCCATTTGCATTAATGCCCATGTTCGGCACTAGTAAGTTTATTTAGCCAGTCATACATCATATGAGAAATAGAGGTAGGGGTGCTGATGTTGAAGGTAATACTAACAATACTTCAAATAAACTTAGCATAATTGCAATAAAAAAAGAGGAGTTGGATTGCTTCTTCTATTCTACATATGATACACTTACTGTCACCTCTCCAATGGCGCTTAAGTAAATTGTCTTTTGTTAGTATCACTCCCCGATCTAAGTACCAAATACATTTTTTTATTTTTAATGGTAGCTTAGCTTTCCACAACCTACTATTATTTCTTACATTGCCATTGTACATAATTGATCTGTACATGGGGGCAACAGTAAATCTTACATGCTGATGTAAGGCCCACCTGAAGATATCTTCCCTGTCATTCATACTGACATGAACAATTGTTTCAACTAGAGCATACCACCGAATTAAGTTAGTACTGACTAAACCGCGTCTAAAAGAAATATTTAGCGGAGTCATACTGAAAACGTTTTCTACAGTGGCGTGCCTATGTCTAACAATATTGTATAAGGTCGGAAATTTGTCTCTCAAACTATAATTCCCAAGCCATCGACCCTCCCAAAACCTGACACCTTTCCAATTGTTAACAGTGAAAGTGCCAAAGTTTAGAAAGAATTCCTTAACCTTCGTTAGTCCCGACCAGAATTGGGAATCCCCAGGTTTTTCCTGAAACTGCCCTATAGATTTGTTCTTTATATATTTCCTCCTCAACAGCCCCTGCCATGTACCATCTTCGTTTATTAATTTGAACAACCATTTACTTAACAAGCACTGGTTCTGTATCTCAATGTTTAATATACCTAGACCCCCTTGCTCCTTGGGTTGACATATTATATTCCATTTTGTTAATCTGTATTTCTTCTTATGGTTGTCGAACTGCCAGAAAAATCGTGATCTAAAATAATCTAGTCTTTCAAGTACCCTTTTCGGTACCTCGAAAAAGAAACTATATACACTGCTAAACTGGTCAACACCGAGTTTATGAGGACTAACCGACCCCCTACTGCTAAGTGTTTCCCTTTCCAGCTACTCAATTTTTTTCTTACATTTTTCCTCAATCATATTCCAATCTTCATTATATAATTCCCGTTAGTGCATCGGGATACCCAGGTATTTGTATGGATACGCTCCTGGCTCACAACCGAACAAACTGGAATATCACTCTTCCTCCAATTTAGCACCCCCAAGGCAAAATAGTTCTGACTTATGAAAATTAATTTTTAAACCGGAAATTTGTTCAAAAGCACGTAACAATAATTTCATATTTTTGCTTTTTCTAAATCATAATCCAAAAAAATGATTGTGTCATCCGCATACTGTAAAATCGATAGACCATCGTCTACAAGGCGGGGGACTACCCCTGAGATCAAGTCTGCTTCTTTCGCTCTATTTATAATGACCGCTAACATATCTACTATTATATTAAATAAAATATGAGACAAAGGGATCTCCTTGTCTCAAACCTTTTTTGTCTGAAAATTCTCACCAATGTTATCATTAATTTTAATTCTCACATGACCTCCTTTCATCACTGCATCAATCCAGTCGCACCACTCAGACGCAAAACCCTTCATCTGTAAAACTTGTCTAACGAATGACCAGTTAACAATGTCGTATGCTTTTTCAAAATCCAATTTAAGTATGACTCCATTCTTCTTCTTTCTGTGCATCTCATGAATGGTTTCATGAAGGATGACTACCCCTCCATAATATTTCTCACTGGCAAAAAGCCGTCTGTGTAGAGCTAATGACTGTTTGGGCTACTGTCAAGGTCTATTTGTTAAAACCTTCGTGAAGATCTTGAAGCTAACGTTCACCAGGCAAATGGGCCTGTAGTGTTGAATAGTAGAGACATTCACTTTTTCGATAACAATATGATTGTACCAAAATTGAGTCTATATAAAACTCTGTTGTCAGACTGAAACTCTCTAAATAGTGCCATTAGGTCCTTTTTAATGATATTCCAGAAAACCTGATAAAATTCAGCTGGGAATCCATCAGGTCCCGGAGATTTGTTATGCTTCATCTGGAATAGCGCATTTTTCACCTCACAGATACTCATTTTCCTCCCTCGGGACCTGGGGTATATCATCTCTTCTGGTTTCATCTAAGCAAAACACGCTTGCTGTGGACGGACCGAAGAGCTTCCTATAGTACTTAGTAATATACTCTCTAAGTTCTACGTCCCCACTAATCTCCCTCTTGCCATCTCTTAAATGATAGATCTTGCTTATCTTGTGTTTACCATTGGCGATCAGATGAAAGAACGCCGTGTTTGTATCACCCTCTAATAAGATTTTTTTCGCCCTTTTGTACAACTTCTCTAATAAGTTGGCTAGTCTTTCTTTTAATTCTTGCTTCAATTCTATTTCCTTCGTACTTAGAATGGTTGGCTTCGCCTTTTTATTTAGGCAGTCAACCATATCTAAAATCTCTTTCTTTTCCTTTTTTATATTGACTACTAACGTTTTTTTGCCCAGCCCCTAAGGTATCCTCTAAGCTTTCGAATTTTATCCTGCCAAATATCCATTGGTGATTGTGCCTTACTGTTCTCCTCTCACTTGCTCTTCGCCATCTCCTTAAAACCGTCCCTCAACAGCCATCCCAATTCGAATTTAAATAAATTCAAATATCCAGTCGTATTCTTATCACCCGTATCTAATAGCAGGGGAGTATGATCTAAAACTTGTCTAGACAGTGCTAACACTGTTGCTAACGGGTACTTACTCTTCCATTCCCTAGAAGTCAAAATACTATCTAACTTCTCCTACGTTGGGTTTTGTAGAGAATTAGCCCACATATAGCATCTGCCAGACATTTCTAACTCCCTCAAATTTAGACCGTCAATGACCGCATTAAATAAAATTGGGCATCTATGATTAAAATTATCTTTATTTTTTTCGCTCTGAAACCTCATAATATTGAAATCTCCCCCTACTAATAGTGGGAGCGTTTCTTTTGAATAGACTTTTACCAATTCGATTAAAAAGTCCACTTTAAGTTGTGTTTGGGCAGGACCGTATATCAGCATAAGCGACCATTTGAATTCATTAGACTTGTTACGTAGGTGAATTTTTACGTGGAAATCACCCTCGTCAATTGATCCGATATGAAATACATTAGGATCAACACCAAGTAACATCCCACCAAATCTCCCTCTTGGCTCCTTACTATGTCAAATAAAGTCTCTCCCCGCACACAAACTGTTAAGGAAAGAAGGATTAAATTCTTTTGTGCATGTCTCCGATATACTGATAAAACTCAAATTATACTCCTTGGTTAGGTCTGCTACAAATCAATGTTTTTTCGGGTCTCTCAACCCGTTACTATTCCAAAATATGCCTTTCATAATTTTATATGTTTTTTATTTAGACCTCCCTGCTCTATGCCTCTTTGAGCTAGATGCTGTTAACATTCTAACAGCGTCTTCATCTAGATTGCTGCCCGTGTCCACAATATCTCCCATTATGTCATCACATAAATGATTGATTATAAAACTATCTAGCTCCTCTTTGTACCCTCCTTTTCGGGTTCTACCATCTCATTCCTTTGCTTGCTCTTTGTGCCATCCTATTTTTTCAGTTTTCCTTAGGTTTTCTATCGCCAGAATAGCAGTCACTCTATCCGTACCCTCTTTAATCCCCACTGTATCAAACTTCACAAATATCTCATTATTTGTAAAACTTCAAAAGGAGTTTGATTCCACAATTTGTCTATTATGGAGGTGATCTACGCATAATCACCTTGCACCCAGACTCTCATCAGGTTAACAGATGATGACTCTCTCTGTGTTGGAAAAAATGTGTCTGCTTCCAACTTTTGCATTTTTCTATCTTCTCTTCTGACGTGTTCACAGAATAATCTATAGGAATCAACACCCAAGAGCTTGTAGAATCTGCATTGTTCACCTCGTGTTCCTGCAACCCGAAATTTTTATTTGCATTATTGTGTGAATCACTCCTTAAAACATTCAAACTGGCCTGTTTGCCCCTTTTTTGGGCAGCGACTAGAATGCAGTCTGAGTTATAGTGCAATCGTGCAATCAGCTATTCATATCCATTGAATTTGTATCCTACGGTTGTTGCATTTTTTTTCACTTAACACCTTCTACCTGATGCACTCAGATGAAGAGGGTTAAGTAAAAAAAATGTAACAACCGTAAGATGCAGATCCAATGAATGGGGATGGTTGATTGCACTATAACAAATATTGCATTCTAGTCGTTGTCCATTTTTTGATTAAAAACTTTCATTATGTTCGGACATACCTCTGAAAACAAAACCAAAGCCGAATCAGTTTGCACCACGTGAGGATCCAAATTCTGATGTGAACGCCCATGGTGGACATTATTTGTCATACCTTCAATGGTACCATCATCCCCATGGTTTTGTTCATCACCAACTTCATTTTCCTTGTTGCAGTTGAACTGAGAATCCCTTGTATGACCTCCATCATCATCCCCTAACAGATGACCATCATCCTCATTGTTGTCTGTGTCCATTGGTTCTGGCTGGTTAGTGGCTTTAATATCTTCCACTTTAAATTTATCTCATAATAATATTCTCTAATGACTACATCAACCGCATCAGGAATAAGATTAGGATCTAGCACCAGTGCCTGGAAACGGCATGATTCTTTGTTCCTGGTGTGCACCATAACAACATCCACAGTTACACCCACAATGGTCCCTATCGCCCAGATGATGATTAATTCTTTCAATTCCTCTGGTTATCCTGAGCATTGGATCCATACTTTGAGGAGTTTTGCTTTAGCACCCACACTACACTTCTCAATCTTAAGGCTGATGTTTCTTAATCTTTTTTGTACAGTCCCCCATTCGACCATTCTTTTTAATTCCACCCTAGATGGAAAAGTTGTCTTAAACGCATTACATTCGAGTTCTTCCACCTGCCATTTCCATTTTCTAGGGATCAAGCTCTGAAGTTCCGAAGTTATGCTTGTAGATGATAGTTGTCCCCCCATTACTTCAATCACTGCTGCTCTAGACTCAATCTTGCTTTTCAAACAAGCCGTGTGGTGAATATGAAAGAAACCTAAACCGTCAACAGCAGCACAACATATGACTGCACACTGCCTTGCTGCCCTAAAGATTGGGCACCTAGCTCTACTGTGTTGATTGCAGTCACATACATCACAATATAGTTCACGGATACAATCATCAGTCTTGTGTCCTTTGGTGTAACATATGCGACAATATGGTTTGCCATTAATATCTCTGGTTCTCCTTGCCGAAGACTCTGGAATCTCTACTGCTGTAGGCTTCGACATTCCTGTAATTTGCTGAATTTTATAAGTACGCTTTGGTTCCTTGCTTCTTTCATTTTCCACAGGTTCCTTCTGTTTCAGATTTAAACCCGATGCCTCTGAAGCTACCGACTCAAAAGCCTTTGGAGTAACTCAGCCGCCTTGATCCGTAAATTGAGCTGCACATTCTCTTGTACGGTATCTTGTACTTGGCTGCCATCGTGTGTCTGCGTAAACCTGGCTTGAGCAGTACTCTGCACCTGGGCCATGCGTGGCTGCATCGTATTATTTCCATACGGTCTACCACGTGATCCAGAGAAGCCGTTGTCAAGTGACTGCATCGGCTGGACCATCCTCCCACCTTGCCCTCCAGTTAACTGCTTTCGGCCAGAATCACGTCCCTGAGCAGTCCCATGCACGTTAGATCCACATACAAAAGTGCCTCCCTGTTCCTGCAAACCTCCATAGCCCATCCTACTCAGTGATGACTGATAGTTACCTTGATATCCCGATGCACCTCACGCCTGTTGAAGTCGCCCATAGTCTGAAATCCACCTCTTTCCCCAAATCCTCTACCTCTCGGTCCTCTGATCCTGTTGAACCCTCCTGATCCTCTTGCCATCCTCTCCTGTTACTCATCTGGATGAAACCTTGCAGCAAAGCTGGCCCGGTTGATGAAGTTCCCTGGCTGCTAGAAGGTCCGCTCCTCCTGTACTGAAAACCCTCACGCTGGTTACTTTGGTGATTGCCTTGCCTCTCCATGTTTGCTGTGTCGCGCACGACGTCTGTGTACGAAGAGAACACGGCGGCTAGGGGTTTGAGGTGTGGTGCCCGAATAGCTGAAACGGCGCCCCTTACCCTAGCGCATGGTGCCACCAGGCCATCAACGGGCCGGTAAGGCATTGCTGGGTTTAGGTGGAACCTTCTTGGGCCCAGTTTAACACATTTCAAATTTTGAACATCGTGGTGTAAAACTTGATCTGGTGACTTCGCCACTAGGTTGTTGAAATCCCGCTCCAAAAATTTGTTGGAAAATTGCGTATTATTCTAAATCCAGATTCTAAATTGAGGCAAGTTTTACAAGTATTCAAAACGGCAACACGTACTTTACAGAGCAGTAGGTAGATCAACACAATAAAGACTAGCGAGAACATATTAACTCACATTGGGTTTGTCGATGTAGCAGCGCAGAGTGATGTCAAAAACAGCTTTGAACGGTCGCGCAGATGCGCTGCCCAGAAACCTTATTGCCGTCCGTCGTGCAGGCTTCATGACGACAAAAGTTCGGAGATACCGCTCACCCTTCTCCTCGGTGCACGCCAAGGAAGAGGGCCGGTGAAGTTTTGGTAGCTCAAACACCACAGCACAACTTCCAAAAAGAAAGACGAATTGATGGAAAAAAAAGTATTGTGTGTATTGGAAACCTGAATGTCTTCAGGGCCTGATATAGGCACAGCTGCCCTCTAGGAGCCATTTCCATATTAGTGACGTCCACTAATTTCTAGTCAATTAATGGCGTTTATGACAGTAAATCGCGCACTAATTCTATATTAGTGCAGAACGGTTCAAATTTCGTAAAGGATACAAGTGACAAAAATACTCAATGCAGCCACACCACTGTCGCGCATCGTAAGTCACAAGTCACGCGGACTAACAAGCGAAAAATCGCGGAAACGCGCGCGCGTGCGTGTGTGTGAGTACATATAGCTAGACCCCCTCATTATTGCTTTCTCTATTCAGCCATAGGTATGAGGGCTACTATATATGTTGGTTTGCACCACCTTGCACAAGTAGTATGGAACTATAACCAACAGCCACATTGATTTGGAATTTCAGCTGAATGGGCCAACTCAAATGGGCCAAATTCCAACAATCCCCCACTAATTTCAAAGCAAGGAATGAAGAATAAAAAATTACTGTGCTGCAGTATTGTTTTATATATCAGTCTTTCGGTATGAGTCCCGTACGGGTTGAACTTATACCTAGAATACCAAGATTCATCTTTCCACAGCTGAAGAATGGACTATGCGTTGAATTCTCAGCCTTGTGTAAAAAATTTCACTTGAAATCAGAACTGATACTAGGCTGTCAGACAAACTCACCTATCTGGACCGTTAATGGTCTGCTCCCATATCTTCTCATGAGCCTTTATGAGAACGTCATATTCTCACAAACTGCGACCTACAGTTAAGCTCAAGTAGGCGTTTTCCTTCAAGATATCCTGTAGGCTAATATCTTTACAACGAAAAACATTAAGGCTTAATTTATGCCAACCTTCCATACAGTAAGAGTACTTGGTGTCATTTGAACATGAGTACATTATTTATTTATGATGTACTCTTTGGTTACAACTGTCGACTGTTGGAGTCGGCAGATCCCCTGACACTACTAAAGTGTTGAAGGAGTTTGTAGTTCGGTTTGGGCGCGCGGAGACTCAAGAAGGTGAATCACGATTGGACACGAGAGACACAGTGGTTTACGTGGTTCGGGCCGCCTGAGCGTAATACCCTACTCCACGGGTGTGTGTGTGTGTTGTATTAACTTGTGAGCTTGAGAGCGTTCGAGAGTCTGATCCCCTCGTGTATCGTTGGTTTGTCCTTTTATAGTACAAGGACAAACCGTTACAAGTCAGCCTGGCCCGACATGTGGCCCTGGCGGTTACTAGTAATGATACACGAGATTAATTGTTGTTAATAACCCTGTAACGGCTCCGACAGTGCCGTTATAGGTGTTAAGATCGTCCGATTAAGTGTCATTAACGTGGAATTAATGACAATTTATCGGGTCTTGAAGTCCGCGGCTGTCCTTTGAAGATCCGGAGCCGTTACAATGTCTCCCGGAGGTTTGAAGCGGACAGCTCCGACGTATGGATACGTGGCAGCTCCGGAGCTTGCTTGGGGGGAGCGGGAAGCTCCGGGGTGGCCTGGCACGTGTCAGGTCCGGAGCTTCTCTCGGTCAGGGGTTAAGTCCGGAGGTGCCGTTTCAGTACCTAGCCCGGAGCTTCACCCTTGCGGGTAGTAGCTCCGGTCTGACAGTACACGTGGCAACCTAGGGGTTAACCATGTTGGAGAAGCAGGTCCGGTTATGTCTGACAAGTGGGCCTCCGAGGGTCTTCAATTTGAGTAGACGTCCTTCCCTTGAGATCTTTGTAACCTCAGGGGGTGTATGGTTTTTAGGGTACCGACAGTGGCCCCCTGGACCTACCTCCGGGGAAAGCCACCGGGGTGAAGTCATTCCGTCGGAGGTGGGTCCATACTCGCGACTCTTGAACTGGGTCTTCAAGGGTCTTCGGAGGTGCCGTTGGCAGGGCTTTACGGTTAAGTCCCGACGCGTGGCGCACCTCAGGCGGCAGATAGGATCTTTGATGTGCGGATCTCTCGCAATTGAAGGTCGCCGGTTCCCGATACGAAAACCGTATCGGTTCCGCGCGCCTTGTCAGGTCGCCGCCTTTGGGTTTCCCGCCTCGTGATGACAACTGTTCGCCTGGGTAAGAGCCTCGACTTGATCGTCAGGGTGGTCCCGGGCCCCCTAGTCATCGGCAGGGTTGAATTCTCGAGTAGTATACTTGACTCCCCTGCAGTTTCCATCCAAGCGTTGCGAGGGCTTACTTAAGAAGGAAAGCGCACCGTCGGGAGTTCTTTACGCCTCCCATCTGTTCTTGCGCTCAAACTCCCGACTTGTACTTTGCTCCTCTTCTCTTGCCTAGCTGTGCTGCGATGGAGTTGGGTCTGCGTGAGAGTCGCTTGAAGACGGACAGCGATCTGAAGAAGGTCCGGGCCCTCATGGGGTGGTCTTCGGACTTCTTCAACCGCTCGGTCCGCGCCGGCGGAGAGCTTCCCTTTAAAAAGGAGCACTCTGGCGAGATGGTGTACTTTTCCTCGTACGCCATGGTGGGGCTGATCCCACCGTTTTCTTCTTTCTTCTTGATGCTGCTGGACTTTTATGGTCTGCAGCTGTACCACCTTGGCCCTCACTCCATTCTCCTTGTGTCCATCTTTGTCCACTTCTGCGAGATGTGGGTGGGCATCCCTCCCTGCATCGAGCTCTTCCGAACCTTTTTCACCGTCCAAACCACCGGCCGAAGCGATGAGTATCTTGGCTTCTACTACTTCGTGAAGCGCAAGAAGTGCCCATTCAAGTACCTCCGGTCATTCCCTTCCGGGAAGTGGGATGACTGGAAGAAAGATTGGGTAGTCGTCCGGGTGGAAGAGCATGAGCGGTTGGAGTTGCCAGACGGTCTGCCCGGCATTGACACGTCGGTATGGAGCGAAGTTCCGGTGCTGGCGGGAGCTTTCGACCCTGTCTTGACCAGAATCCGCCAATGTGTGGAGGGAGGATTGACTCCCCAGGCGGTGTTCTGCAACTTCCTGTCCAACAGGTGGGCGCCGCTGAAGAGGAGGGAGAAGCTCGCCTGGGCCCTCAACAGCGTGATGGACGAGGACCGGGTTGAGACCGGGTTGAAGTACAGCATGGTGGGGAAGACCTTGGAGTTTCACCTCAAGAAATTCCAGCACGGCATCGACGTTGACGGAGATTACTTGACCCCGCCGCCGGCTTTCCTCCCTCTGAACATGGAAGTTGAGTTCAGCAGGGAGCTCCGGCGGAAGATGCCCGCGCTTGACGACCTTGGTGTCATCGAGAGAAGATCAACCACCCGGTTGGCGATCCCCGGGTTGTCCGAAGGCGGCTCCGCCCCTGCCCCACAGCCAAGAGCTGAAGTCGTCGGCAAGGGCAAAGAGTTGGCGGAGGAGCCGGAGAGCCGGAAGAGGAAGCTGCGACATGCTGACGGAAGGTCCGTCGGGCCTGCCACTTCCACCCCAGTTCCCCGTCCTCAGGAAGGAAGATACTCCGCCGCCGTGGCGGCTGTCCCCGTGGTGGGGTCTTTCCGGAGCGCTACTGTTCCGGCGGTGGGATCCTCCCGGAGTGCGACTGTCCCCGTGGTGGATCCCTCTGGAGGTGCCAGCTCCGGGCACGCGACTTCGCCATCTGGAGCGGTGAGGGCCTCCAGGTCCAGGAGTTCCTCCCGATCAAGGAGAGCTCCGACCCGGGAAACGCCCGCGGCTGTATCAAGTCCTGGGAGTCCTCCCGGAGCTCCGACGCTGACCGTGGCCAGCCCGGATCGTCCGGGAAAGAGGTTCCGCGCAAGCTGGTGCGTGAGTCTCCCAAGGTAATCTTTCTTTTTTACCTCGATTAACTTTTTAATTGTAGCATCTGTTTGCTCAATTTCTTCGTTCTTCATCTGCAGCGTTCCCAAGAAGGGGAGTGAAGCTCCACCCTCAGCCACGGTGTCTGAGGCTGTGAGGGCTTCTGCTCCAGCCCCGGTGCCGCCCCAAGCGGAGGCTACGACAGCTCCGGCGCCGGCTGTCGTGGTCATGGACCTCGACTCGTCTCCAGAAGTTCCCGTGGTAGCGCCGGACCACGGGATTGAAGATGCGCCAGCGGCACCCGTTCCGGAGGTGGAAGCTCCGGGTCCTGGTGCTACAGAAGTAGAAGCTCCGACTGTTGAGTCGGAGGAAGTAGCAGTCCCGGCTTTGGAGCCGGAAAGTGCTGAAGCCCCGGCGGTTGAGCCGGAGGTAGCTGAAGCCCCGGCATGCAAGCCGGAAGTTGAAGTAGTTCCGGCAGTTGAGCCGGTTACTTCCGTAGCTCCGGTCGCAGAGCCGGTGATTGTTGGAGCGCCGGCCGCAGAGCCGGCGGCTGAAGAGGCGAGGGAGCTTGAGCCTCCCTCAGAAGAAGTGTCCCGGCCGGAGCCAGTGGAGGCGACAACGTCGATGGTACCTGTGGCAGAGCCAGAGTGCCTGAACGAAGTCGCCGGCCCCCAGCCTGAAGGGGCAAATGAAGACTTGGTGGCGGGACCTCCTTCGATGGCGACTGAGGCCATCCCGGAGGAGGGCCCTAGCGCTTTGGAAGCTCAGGGTTCCACTCTCGTAGAGTGGGACCCAATTTTTGTAAGTGAAGACCCGCTGGAACCAGCGGAAGAGATCCCAGCAGGTCCGGAGCCCATCTCGTTGTCGATGTCCATCGACAACGCCTGCTCCAGTTTACGTCAAGTCCAACTGGCCTTCTTCCACGACAGCAAGGCTCTTGAAGAGGAGCGCCAAACCCTTAGGCGGTGGCGTAATCGGCTCCACTTCGAGACTAAGCTGGCGCAGTCGAGGCTTGCGGATGACAAGGAATGGATCAGGCGGGAGAAGGTCCGCCTGGAGCTCTGGGGTGAGCTGCTGGACGAGAGGGAGAGCATGACTCACGCCCTCGACGCTCAATCCCGAGAGTTCCATGACCAAGCTAAGGCTGCTAACGACGCGGCCAATGCTCGGTTTGATCAGCTCGAGGCCATCAGCACCGCACTCATCAAGCGCCGAGAGGCACTTGAAGGGAGGGAAAGACGGCTCGAGGATGAGGAGCAAAAACTCCTAGAGCTACGGGATGACGTCTTGCGACGGGAAGAAGAGCTCGCTGAGAAAACAGCTCTGGCGGACAAGGGCCTCGAAGAGCGCACTAAGAAATTGGAAGAGCGCTGCCTCGAGGAGGAGGAGAAGACCTGGGTGCGGGGGCAGGAACTCTACGAATACGAGTGTGCCCTTATCGCCCGGGAGAAGAAAGTGGAGGCTAGGGAGAAGGACCTGGTCGACCGCCGGAACAAGATCCACCTCCGGGAGGAGGAGCTCGGAAGACTTGAAAAGCGGGTTGCTGCGAAGATCCAGCAAAACGCCAAAGAAGTTGAGCGCCTCTCCCGCGAGAATCGGAGCTGACGGCGGCCCGGAGATCCCTGGAAGAGATGAAGAACCTGAGGAAGGCGGACTCCCTGCAGATTTGGGAGTTCCTGAGCAAGGCCGACGATGCGCTGGCGCTGATGGGTTTCAGCCCCGTGCTCCCGGATGATCCGGAGCCGGACCTTGCGTTGCAAGCGTTGAGCGCCGCGGGCAGCAAGCTCTCCAAGGTGGGCGATGTCATCGCGGACCAGCTGGAGGTCGAGGGGCAATCCCTGGCTAGGAACGTCACAGAATACGTGTTGACGTGTTACACCAGCTGGAACCCTCAATTTCCTCTGGACCCGGTGCTTGAAGGCCCCGTCGAAGGAGAAGGCGAAGCTACCCGAGCCCGCCTGTCGGAGGTCGCCCAGAAGGTTGCCGAGTTCTTCCATAGGGTCTAGGACCGTCTCTCTTAGCCTTTACTTGTATCTTCTCTTCTTCCTCAATTTTGTAATCCCTTGCCTCCAGATGTAATCTCCGGTCTTCAGATGAAATGAAATCCCCAATTTTTTGTGAATTTCATTTTTTTGTCTTCAACATCTTTATCTTCACTTGGCCCCCTGGTAGATGTGCACAATTTGATTGTGGACATGTACCAAAAGGATGTTGAGTTTTGTTGAAGACGAATTTGCTTCGAACTTGTGGAATTTAGGTCCGAAGTTTTTGATAGTGAAGGTCCCCTGAAGTTGTCGGAGCTTAGTAGCTCCGGCAATGACCCTTGCCACACTTGGTTTGTTGGCAACAGACTCCAGTGACGGGGTCTTCTCACCATCTTTTAGTCAACGCCGACGGTTGACGCCCTGGTGGGAGTCGGAGCTTGGTTAGCTCCGGTTTTTCTCCATCAACGTAGGGTTCATTTTTCCTGCACACTTAAGCCAAGAAAAATAATAAAATTCGTTCCTTGTCTATAACTTCGTCGCGGCTTACGGTTCTCAAGAAAATTTTAAGTTGAACACGATTTTTAATACGACTGGATGAATTGTCTTTTCTTTTAGATCCAACTGTCCATGGACCCACCTTACTTTGGCCTGCCGGGATGTAGGTAGAGTGGCGTACTTAGGGTGCTTGACCAGGCTAAGTCGATAGCGCACTCCGGCCCTAGAATGGCTTGGCGGCTTTCAGGCGAGTTGGCCACAGACGATATTTAAATCTAAAAAATCCGACAATTCAACTCGAATCGTACGTAAACCGGTCAAACTAGAACTTCTTAAGAATTGCACGTTTCTGTTATAGACAAGAAAGAGAAAAATAAAAATGTCGAGCCTATGCAAAAATGAATGCACGTGGAGTCTATTTCACATGAAGATGTCTTTCATTATAGGTCCGGGGTACAGGGGAAACAAGTACACTCTTAGGGTACGGAACCAGGCTAAGTGTGTTTGGTTTCTCGTTTGACCCAGGGTAGTTAGCCACACTTCTAGTCCGGAGACTGTATCAAGTGTTGCATGAGCTTTTCAAACCTTTCGGGAAAGGTCCGGCTGCTCTCCCGGAGGAACTACCCGACTCTGTACAATGACTCTATAACATACATTTCAAGTTACTTAAGACTCACCTCCGTGGAATTAAGTGTAGAACTTACGGAGGTGCTCGATGTTCCAAGGATTTGGGAGAGGTGTCCCATCCTCGGTAGCCAAGCGAACGCTTCCGGGACGGGATACTTTGATCACTCGAAAGGGCCCTTCCCAGCCGGGGGAGAGTTTGTTTTGCCCTTCTCTGGATAGTATTCTCCGTAGCACCAGATCGCCTTCCTCGAGCTGTCGGTTGTGTACATGCCGCTGGTGATAGCGCCGTAGAGCTTGGCGGTATCGGGCATTCCGAACAGCTGCTTGGCACCTTCCCTCCTCGAGGAGGTCTAGGTCTTCGCGCCGGAGCTGGTCCTGCGCGGCTTTGTCGAAGGTCCGGACTCGGAGGGAACCCAAGGTGATTTCCGGAGGAAGGATCGCTTCAGCTCCGTACACCAGAAAGAAGGGTGTTTCTCCGGTTGCCCGACTTGGAGAAGTCCTGTTGGCCAATAGAGTGGGCGGAAGCTCTTCGATCCAATTGGCTCCGTGTTTCTTCAAGCGCTCATAAGTGCGTGTTTTGAGTCCTTTAAGGATCTCTGCATTTGTTCTCTCGGCTTGCCCATTGCTGGTAGGATGAGCTACAGAAGCGTAGCAAACTTGTATGCCGAGGTCTTCGCAATATCCTTGAAATGCGGAGCTTGTGAATTGAGTCCCATTATCAGTGATGATCTTATTTGGGACTCCGAATCTGCTCACGATGGATTGTAGAAAATTGATTGTAGATTGTTTGTTGATCGTCACAACAGGAGTTGCTTCCGGCCACTTGGTGAACTTGTCGATGGCGACGTACAGGAACTTGTAACCTCCGACGGCTCTTGGGAAGGGTCCCAAGATGTCCATCCCCCACACAGCAAAAGGTCATGTGGGAGGTATCATTTGTAAGGACTGAGCAGGTGTATGAATTTGCTTTGCATGGAATTGGCATGCTTTGCATTTCTTCACTAGCTCAGTGGCATCCTGGAGCGCTGTAGGCCAGTAGAAGCCGTGCCGAAAGGCTTTTCCGACCAGCGTGCGGGAAGATGCGTGGTTCCCACACTCGCCTCCATGGATTTCTGCGAGGAGCTCGCAACCTTCTTCCCATGTGATGCACCGCATTAGGATGCCGTTGGCACCGCGCCGGTAGAGATCCCCTTCTACCAACGTGTATCTTTTAGCCAATCTGACTACCCAGTCAGCGGATACATCATCTTCAGGAAGGATGTTGTCTTTCAAGTAGTTCCGGATCTCCGAGATCCATGCATCGGAACTGACTTGAGCATTTGAGTCTTGCGTGCTGGGTTGCTCGGAGCTTCCGGCAGCACCTACGACCCTTGATGGCTGCCATGGTAACAGGGCCATCGGGACCGTCAGCTTCGGGATGCTGATCTCGCCCCCTTCGTTCAGTTCGGCAGGCTGAACTGTGGGTTTTGACAACCTCCGGACAAAGGTTCCGTCAGGAGCCGGAGCTCCGGTTGACGCCTTGGTCGAGAGTTCGTCAGCTTCGGCGTTGTGAGCACGCTGTACATGGTGAAGGTCTAGGACTTCGAAGTCCTTCTGAAGCCTCTGGACTTCAAGGAGATAAGCAGCCAGCTGGAGATTATTGCAGGAGCATTCACCCTTCACCTGCTTGATGACGAGTTGTGAATCTCCTTTGACCAGCAGTTGCTTGACACCGTATGATAGTGCCACCTTTAATCCATAAATGAGTGCTTCGTACTCCGCCATGTTATTGGTTGCCTTGAAGTCAAGGTGTACCATGTATTTCACCTTCTCCCCGGTTGGTGCGAGGAGAAGGATTCCAGCTCCGGCTCCCTGCTTCTGCATGGAGCCGTCGAAGTAAAGGGTCCAGTGAGGCTTAGTGAAGGTTGGAACTTGAGGTTCCGTCTTCTGCTCGCTGGGGCCCCCAGGGTTTAATGGAGAGGGAGTCCATTCTGCCATGAAATCTGCCAACGCTTGACTCTTGATTGCTTGTCTCGGAATGAATTCAAGATCGAATTCAGCCAATTCCGCTGCCCACTTTGCAATATTCCCAGTTGAATTGGGATTATGCAGGATCGCTCGAAGTGGATATGAGGTCACCACCGAGACTTTGTGAGCTTGGAAATAGTGTCGAAGCTTCCTTGAGGCAATAAGAACTGCATAAAGCAGTTTATGCACCTCTAGGTATCGAGTCTTGGCATCATGTAATACTTCACTGATGAAGTATACCGGGCGTTGAATGGTCCGGACCCTCCCGGAGGGGTCCGGAGCTTCCTCTTCATTGATTCGGACCCTCTCGGAGGGGTCTAGACTCTCTTCGGGGACCTCCGGGTTCTGAGTGGAGGAACCCGGAGCTTCTTCAGAAATGACCTGGACCCTCTTAGAGGGGTCCGGGTCCTCTGAAGTGGCTTCTTGTGGGTTTGAGTCTGGGAGCTGGGACCCAGACCCGCTTTCAGGAACCTCCGGGCCCTCCCGAAGGGGTCTGGATTCCTGAGTATTGGGTAGTTCTGGTCTCTCCGCAACCAGAACCATACTGACGACTTCGTCAGTAGCTGAAATGTAAAGCAACAAAGGCTCACCAGGGTTCGGAGCTACCAGGACTGGTAGGGTGGTGAGGAACTGTTTCAGCTCCTGGAATGCCTTCTCTGCTTCTTCAGACCATTGGAATGGTCCGGACTTCCTCAGTAACTTGAAGAAGGGAAGTGCCCTTTCCGCCAGTCTTGAAATGAACCGGCTGAGGGCTGCTAGACATCCAGTTAATTTTTGGACGTCTTTGATGCGGGTTGGTGGCCGCATGTCTTCAATGGCTTTTATCTTCGCCGGATTAGCCTCTATGCCCCGGTGACTTACCAGGAAACCAAGAAGCTTTCCGGAACTAACCCCGAAGACGCACTTGTCTGGGTTTAGCTTCGTGCGGGTGGCCCGCAGCTTATCGAAGACAGCCTGCAAGGTGTCCAAGAGGGACTCCTTGTTTTTGACTTTGACCACGATGTCATCGACGTACACTTCCACTATGTCTCTGATGAGTTCTTCGAAAGTTTTGTACATAGCTCGTACAAAAGTTGAAGCTGCATTCTTGAGACCAAACGGCATGGCTGTGTAACAATACAATCCATCCACTGTGATGAATGAAGTATGCTCTTCATCCTCCCTAGACATCCTGATTTGATGATATCCAGAATATGCGTCTAGAAAACACAGTAACTCGCACCCGAAGGTGGAATCCACTATCTGATCTATTCTAGGTAGTGGGAATGGATCTTTTGGACATGCCTTATTAAGTGTGGTGTAGTCGATGCACATCCGAAGTTTCCCACCGGCCTTGGGCACAACGACTGGGTTTGCCAGCCATTTTGGATGGAAGACTTCTCGGATGAATCCGGCTTCGAGCAACTTCTTCACTTCTTGTCGGATGAAGTTCTGTCGCTCTACAGATTGCTTCCGAGGTTTCTGATGCACAGGTCGGGCGTCGGGGTAAATCTTCAGATTGTGCTCAATCACTTCCCTGGGGATCCCAGACATTTGTGACGGTTGCCAAGCAAATACGTCAACGTTAGCCCGGAGGAAAGTGATGAGCGTGAGTTCCTATTTGTCATTCAACCCACCCGATATGCGGGTGGTTTGAGCAACATCGGAACCAATTTGGACGACTTTGACGGGGATGTCGGTGTCGCCGCTTGGCTGCACTCGGGGAGCAGAGGTTGAGCCTCGTTGCCGAATGCTCAGAGGTTGTGGAGCTTGCCCCTGTCTGGAGTCCTCCTCTTGCGCAGTGGTGAGTGCATGGAGCTCCTCCAGAGCAGTTACTCCGACGGTGCGATCTCCACGAATCCGGAGAACGCCTGCTGGTGTTGGCATCATCAACACCAAGTATCCATAATGAGCAGCTGCCATAAATTTGTATAGGGCAGGTCTACCCAAGATGGCGTTGAATGGTAAGTTGATCTGAGCGAAGTCGAAGACCAACTTCTCGGTGCGATACTTCTCCCGGGTCTCGAAGGTAACGGGGAGAGTAATAGCTCCGAGTGGGGTAATGGCCCCCGGACCTACTCCGGAGAAAGGTCGAGAGGGCTGAAGATCCGAAAGTCGAAGCTGAAGTCTGGTGAAAGTTTCAAAGCTTATAAGATTCAGCCCCGAACCTCCATCCACCATAACATGATGGAGCTGGATGTTGTTGATGGTGGGAGATACCATCAAGGGTAATTGGCCAGCTCCGACCATGCTTTGAGGACAGTCCGAAGCATCAAAAGTGATGGGTGTGTCCATCCACTTTTGATGTGGCTCCGGTCTAGCTGTAGGAGCTACAGCAGCCATATCCCGCCGCATAGTCTTGATGACGCGACGAGAAGTGATGTCCCATGATCCACCAAAGATGGTGTTCATGGTTTTCCGACGCTCGTTGTCGGAGACGTCGGAGTCATCGTCGACGGAGGTGTAGACGGCTTTCAGGACCTTTTTGGGGTCTTGAAACCCTAACTCCTCTTCAGCCGGAGCTTCGTCGACCTTCTGTTTTCCCTCCCTCTGTCGGAAAGGAGACCCTTCCCGGTGCTTGTTGTAGCGCTCGGCAAGGTTTTGGACCTCCCGGCAGTCCTCCAGTCTGTGGCTGCCCGTTTTGTGAATGGGGCACCACATCTTGGATTTGCCACCGTCTTCAGAAGACGGTCGAGGTCGCTTCTCGGGGCGTGGCCCCCGGCCACCAGGAGTTGCTGTGGCTGCAACGTTGGATGTGCCGGCCGACGGCTTCTTCTTGCCGTTGGACTTCTTTTTCTTCTTGCCACTCCCGGAGGTAGTGGCTTCTTCTTTGGAGGATTTTTTGTGATCCTCCAAGGCTGGTTTGGAATGCATTTCACGGCCCTCTGCAGCTCTGGCACATTTGTCTGCCAAGCTGAAGAGCTCCGTGACATTGGTGATCTCTTTGATCGCCAGCTTCTCCAACATCTTCTTGTCTCGTACACCCTGTCTGAATGCCACAATGACATAAGCGCTTGAGATAGAAGGGATTGTGTTGCGTACCTGAGAGAACCTCTGGATGAATGACCGCAAAGATTCTCCTCCTTTTTGCACGACCGCAAAAAGGTCCACTTCAGTGCCCGGTCGGGTGTATGAACTCCCGAAGTTGGCAGTGAACTGACGGCACAGCTCCTCCCAACTGTCGATAGAGTTGGGTGGAAGGCTCATAAACCAGGACCTGGCGGTCCCAGTTAAGGCCACTGGAAAGTAGTTGGCCATTACGGCCTCGTTTCCTCCAGCTGCTAAGATTGCAGTGGAGTATATCTACAGAAATTCTACGGGGTTGACAGTCCCGTCGAATTTTTCCGGCAAGTGTGGCCGGAACTTCTGTGGCCATCTAACCATGCGCAGGTGCATGGCTAGGGCGGAACAGCCTCCTCCTACTCCTTCCAGAGTAGAAAGGTCTTGAGCATCTCGTCTTTCTCGAGCTCGCTCGATATGGACACGGCCATCCTGTTGGCGGTATCGGCGATCAAGCTCCGCCCGGAGGTCATGTGTCGAAAGCCGAGATACCGTATGGGTGCGTCGTGCCCCAGAGGGCAACGACGTCACTTGCTGTGATGCAGCTCGTCTTCGGTTGTTGGAGACATGCGGACCAAGTCTTCCAGACAACGTCTGTCGCTGCGACAGGGCCCGCCCTGAAGGAGGTGGACCCTGGTTGTTGAGTCGTTCGGCCGCTGCTGCGACCAAATGCTCAACATCAGCCCTCCATTGCTCCATGGCACCTTGAGATGCATCCGGAGGTGGTGGTCGCTGGAGAAGAGCACGCGCTGCATGGAGCGCGTGTTCTGGGTTGTCATGACTTGCTGGTGCAGTATGTGACACCGGCGCACCATCGTGTTGCCCGGCACGTCTTGCCGGAGAAGATGGTGGTGGTGGGAGTATGACTCCTGCTGGTGCTGAGGCTCCTGCTGGTGGCTGCATGTTGGAGGGATTGCCCCCGTCAGCCTGAGCAGCAGGTTGCCCGTTGGATGATCCAGCTGCAGAATTCACCATTCTTGAAAATCTCAGGCGCCCCTACCTGGCGCGCCAACTGTCGACTGTTGGAGTCAGCAGATCCCCTGACACTACTAAAGTGTTGAAGGAGTTTGTAGTTCGGTTTGGGCACGCGGAGACTCAAGAAGGTGAATCACGATTGGACACGAGAGACACAGTGGTTTACGTGGTTCGGGCCGCCTGAGCGTAATACCCTACTCCACGGGTGTGTGTGTGTGTGTGTTGTATTAACTTGTGAGCTTGAGAGCGTTCGAGAGTCTGATCCCCTCGTGTATCGTCGGTTTGTCCTTTTATAGTACAAGGTCAAACCGTTACAAGTCAGCCTGGCCCGACATGTGGCCCTGGCGGTTACTAGTAATGATACACGAGATTAATTGTTGTTAATAACCCTGTAACGGCTCCGACAGTGCCGTTACAGGTGTTAAGATCGTCCGATTAAGTGTCATTAACGTGGAATTAATGACAATTTATCGGGTCTTGAAGTTCGCGGCTGTCCTTTGAAGATCCGGAGCCGTTACAATGTCTCCTGGAGGTTTGAAGCGGCCAGCTCCGACGTATGGATACGTAGCAGCTCCGGAGCTTGCTTGGGGGAAGCGGGAAGCTCCGGGGTGGCCTGGCACGTGTCAGGTCCGGAGCTTCTCTCGGTCAGGGGTTAAGTCCGGAGGTGCCGTTTCAGTACCTAGCCCGGAGCTTCACCCTTGCGGGTAGTAGCTCTGGTCTGACAGTACACGTGGCAACCTAGGGGTTAACCATGTTGGAGAAGCAGGTCCGGTTATGTCTGACAAGTGGGCCTCCGAGGGTCTTCAATTTGAGTAGACGTCCTTCCCTTGAGATCTTTGTAACCTCAGGGGGTGTATGGTTTTTAGGGTACCGACAACATCAGTCAACATTTTTTTCCTAGTACCTAAATCACGGGATCTCTGATCAAAAGGACAGGTTACCGCAGTGATGTAATTTCAGGTGGGCCTCATACCCATGTTCTTAGACATCACGAAAATCACATTCCGTGATAATCCTTTTATGAAGGAGTCTGCCAGATTATTTGCACTTTTCACATAGCTCGCAGCTATAACTCCGGAGTTTTTCATCTTTCAGACAGATTTCAGTCTACACTTGATGTGCTTGTTGGACTTTGAATTATCCTTTATATTCATAACCTGAGCTAGCATTGATTGGTTATTGCAATACATTAGGATATGCGGTACCGACTTTTTAATAAAAGGTAAGTCCATCAATAGCTCTCTTATACATTCAGTCTCACTGCTAGTTGTTTCTAGTACTACAAGTTCAGCCTCTATGGTAGACTTTGTTAATACAGTCTGTTTACAAGACCTCTATGAAATTGCAGCACCAGCAAGCATAAACACATATCCACTCGTGGCCTTCATCTCATCTGCATCTGAGATCCAATTGGAATCACTATATCTCTCCAACACTGGTGGATATCCCGTGTATTGAATTCCAAGCTAGGTTGTGCCTCTCAAATAGTGCAACACTCGTTCAAGTGCCTTCCAATGATCATCTCCTGGGTTTGATGTAAACCGACTGAGTTTACTCACATCATAGGAGATATCAGGTCGTGTGGTGCCAGCTAGATACATAAGGGAACGGATTATTTGTGAATATCTCAGTTGATCTTTTCCCTCTCCCATGAATTTTTGAAGCTTGATGCTTGCATCATAGGGAGTTGGAGAAACTTTGCAGTTATCAAAGCCAAAGCAAGAAAGAATTTTCTCTGCATAGTGTGATTGATTTAGAGTGATTCCATCTCCACTTCTAATCAACTTTATATTCAGAATTACATCTGCCGGTCCCAAGTCTTTCATATCAAAATATCCAGACAAGAAAGATTTGATCTCATCAATCATGCTTGTGCTTGTTCCAAAAATTAATATGTCATCGACATACAAGCACAATATTACCCCTTGACCCCCACCACAATGATAGTACACACACTTATCCGCCTCACTCACGCTGAATCCGGCTGATGTTAGAGTGTTGTCGAATTTTTCATGCCATTGTTTGGGTGCTTGCTTAAGACCATATAGGGATTTTATTAATTTACACACTTTATTTTCTTGTCAAGGAATTTTATAACCATCTGGTTGCTCCATATATATTTCTTCCTCTAACTCTCCATAAAGGAAAGCCTTTTTTACATCCATTTAATGGACAAGTAAACCATAGAAAGAAGCTATCACCAGCAACATTCTGATGGTGGTAATTCGGGCAACAAGAGAGTATGTGTCAAAAAAATCCTCTCCTTCTTTTTGTGTAAATCCCTTGGCCACAAGCCTAGACTTGTACTTCTCAATAGTACCATCCGGCTTCAATTTCTTTTTGAAGATCCACATACAGCCAATAGGTTTACACCCACCTGGACAATCAGTGATCTCCCAAGTATCGTTTGACATGATGGAGTCCATCTCACTACGGACTGCCTCTTTCCAATACTCTGCATATGGAGAATCATATGCCTTCAAGAGTATTGGGCACATCATCAACAAGATAAACAATAAAGTCATCTCCAGAAGATTTTGCAATCTTTTGTTTCTTACTCATACGAGGAGATTCAGGATTGACTAAATTGTTATCTTCTCTGGATGGTGTGTGTATTTCGTCGTTTATTTGAGGTGGTGTATAATCCTCAGGAGCAGTTGTATGAGTATGATTATTCTCATCATAAGATGTGCTACCTACTGCTCTCATTGGAAATATATTTTCAAAGAATGAAGCATCTCTTGACTCCATGATAGTATTCACATTTTGCTCTGGAGTACCAGATTTAACTACTAAAAATCTATAGGTCGTACCGTTTTGTGCATATCCTAAGAATACACAATCTACTGTTTTGGGTCCAAGCTTTCTCTTTTTTGGCTCAGGTAGATTGACCTTTGCCAAACAACCCCAAGTCCTCAAAATTTTGACATTGGGTTTTCTTCCATTCCATCCCTCATATGGAGTGACTTCTTTGTTTTTAGTCACTACTCCATTCAGGACAAAATTTGCTGTCAAAATAGCTTCCCCCCACCATTCATAAGACATACCGGCGCTCTCTAACATAGTGTTAACCAAATCTGTTAGAGTTCGGTTTTTTCTTTCAGCTACCCCATTAGATTGAGCTGAATATGGTGGTGTCACTTCATAGATAATACCATGTTCAGTACAAAAATGAGAGAAATCATTTGAGGCATACTCTCCTCCACGGTCATCGCGCAACCGTTTAATTTTTCTCTCAAGTTGGTTCTCAACCTCGGCCTTATAAATTTTAAAGTAATATAGAGCTTCATCTTTAGTTTTTAGAATATAAATATAACAAAAACGAGTAGCATCATCTATAAAAGTCATAAAATATCTCTTGCCTCCTCTAGTCAATATTCCATTCATCTCACATAAATCAGAATGAATAAGATCTAATGGTGACAAGTCTCTCTTTTCCTCTAAACTTTTAAATGGTTTTCAAGGTTGTTTTGCTTGCACACAAGATTGGCACTTTGATCTTTTGACAATATTAAACTTAGGAATAAAATCTAATCTGGACATCTAGCAATGGTGTCAAGCAATGGTGTCAAAACCAATATGATAAAAACATGAGTGCCATACTTCAGCTTCACAAGCTTTATTAACCACAGATGCAAAATTTAAATGATAATTCATATCAAGAGTACTTAGGCGGAACAAGCCTCCGCTCACATAGCCTTTGCCTATAAAGTTTCCAAACTTGGATATTACAACTTTATTTGACTCAAATACTAACTTATAACCATCTTAACATAACAAGGAAACACTAATCAGATTCCTGTTTATTGTTGGAGCATGTTGCACGTTCTTCAAATGGACAGTCTTCCCTAAAGTGAGCTTCAGTTCGACCGTACCAACACCAAGAACAGAAGCAGGTGATCTGTTTCCCATCAATATGGTGGAAGAACGCATTCCCTGATAAGAGGAAAATAAAGACAAATCAGGACACACATGAACATTGGCACCTGTATCAACACACCAATCTGTGGATTGTACAACTGAAAAAACAAATGGTAAATTACCATATCCAGAAGGATCGGCTTCACTGCCTTTGTTTTTGCCAATAGTCACATTTAGAATCTTTTTTTATGTTCATCATCTTTGATTTTGCGGTAGCGGCAGCCTTTTGTAATATGCCCTTTTTTGCCACACACAAAACATGCCCGGTTGTGTTTCTCATTTTTCTTCTTTTTGAAGTTAGTAGTTTTCTTGGCTTTACTACCAGTTTGCATCTTACCCTTGTTATTATTTTTGTGATTGGCCTTTTTCTGCATCATGTTTGCACTAGCACCATTCTCTGCAGCAGCAGATGTGTGAGGAGCATCTTTTGCCCTTGATTTTTCCTCCACATCGAGGGCAATAATCAGATTCTTAGTAGAGATATCTTCCCTCTTGTGTTTCAGACTTGTGGCAAAATCCCTCCATGAAGCACGGAGTTTGGCAATAATGCCTGCTGCCACAAATCTGTCAGGCAAGGCACATCCCAAACCTGCAATCTCTCCGGCCAGCAGTTGTATCTCGTGAGCTTGGGCAACAACAGATTTTGCAGCATCAATGCTGAAATCAAAGAATTGCTCACAAGTGTACCGCAAGCGACCGGCTTCAGAGACGGCATTGTCGACTGTGGAGTCGGCAGATCTCCTGACACTGCTAAAGTGTTGAAGGAGTTTGTGGTTCGGTGTGGGCGCGCGGAGACTCAAGAAGGTGAATTGTGATTTAACACATGAGACACAAGGATCTACGTCGTTCGGGCCGCCTGAGCGTAATACCCTACTCCACGGGTGTGTTGGTGTTGTATTAGCTTGTTACGTATGATTGCTTATCAATGTCTGTGAACGTCTGTGAACGTCTGTCTCGCGTGTATCGTCGGCCTGTCCTTTTATAGTACAAGGACAGACCGTTACAAGCTAGCCTGGCCCGACATGTGGCTCCGACGGTTACTAGTATTGATACACGATTAATTGTTGTTAATGATTCTGTAACGGGCTCCGATAGTGCCGTTACTGGTGTTAAGATCGTCCGTTTAAGCGTCATTAATATGGCATTAGTGACGCTTAATCGGGTCTTGAAGTCCTTAGCTCTCCTTTGAAGATCCGGAGCCGTTACAAGGTCTTCCGGAGGTTAGAGGCTGCCAGCTCCGATGTTTGGACACGTGGCAGCTCCGGAGCTTGCTGTGGAAGCAGGTAGCTCCGGGGCTATCCGACACGTGTCAGGTCCGGAGCTTCTCTCGGTCAGGGGTTAAGTCCGGAGGTGCCATTTCGGTACCTGGCCCGGAGCTTCCCCCTTGTGGGCGGTAGCTCCGGTTTGGCAGTACACGTGGCGACCTAGGGATTAACCATGTTGGAGAAGCAGGTCCGGTCATGTCTGACAAGTGGGCCTCCGAGGGTCTTCAATCCAAGTAGACGGCCTTCCTTCGAGATCTTTGTAACCTCAGGGGGTGTACGGTTTTTAGGGTACCGATAGTGGCCCCCTGGACCTACCTCCGAGGAAGGTCACTGGGGTGAAGTCGTTCCGTCGGAGGTGGGTCCATCCTTGCGACTCTTGAACTGGGTCTTCAAGGGTCTTCGGAGGTGACGTTGGCAGGGTTTTACAGTTAGATCCCGCCGCGTGGCGCACCTCAGGCGGCAGATGAGATCTTTGATGTGCGGATCTCACGCAATTGAAGGTCGCCGGTTCCCGATACGAAAACTGTATCGGTTCCGCGCGCCCTGTCAGGCCACCGCCTTTGGGTTTCCCGCCTCGTGATGACAACCGTTCACCTGGGTAAGAGCTTCGACTTGATCGTCGGGGTGGTCCCGGGCCCTCTTGTCATCGGCTGGGTTGAATTCTTGAGTAGTATCTTCGACTTCCCTGCAATTTCCATCCAAGCGTTGCGAGGGCTTACTTAAGAAGGAAAGCGCGCACCGTCGGGAGTTCTTTACGCCTCTCATCTGATCTTGCGCTCAAACTCCCGACTCGTACTTCGCTCCTCTTCTCTTGCCTAACTGTGCCGCGATGGAGTTGGGTCTACGTGAGAGTCGCCTGAAGACTGACAACGATTTGAAGAAGGTCCGGGCCCTCATGGGGTGGTCCTCGGACTTCTTCAACCGCTTGGTCCGTGCCGGCGGAGAGCTCCCCTTTGAGAAGGTGCGCGCTGGCGAGATGGTGTACTTTTCTTCGTACGCCATGGTGGGGCTGATCCCACCTTTTTCTTCTTTCTTCTTGATGCTGCTAGACTTCTATGGTCTGCAGCTATACCACCTTGGCCCTCACTCCATTCTCCTCGTGTCCATCTTTGTCCACTTCTGCGAGATGTGGGTGGGCATCCCCCCCTGCGTCGAGCTCTTCCGAACCTTCTTCACCGTTCACACCACCGGCCGGAGCAATGAGTACCTTGGCTTCTACTACTTCGTGAAGCGCAAGAAGTGCCCATTCAAGTACCTCCGGTCGTTCCCTTCCGGGAAGTGGGATGACTGGAAGAAAGATTGGATAGTCGTCAGGGTGGAGGAGCATGAGCGGTTGGAGCTGCCAGACGGTCTGCCCGGCATCGACACGTCGATATGGAGTGAAGTTCCGGTGCTGGCGGAAGCTTTTGACCCTGCCCTGACCAGGATCCGCCGATGCGTGGAGGGAGGATTGACTCCCCAGGCGGTGTTCTGCAACTTCCTGGCCAACAGGTGGGCGCCGCTGAAGAGGAGGGAGAAGCTCGCCTTGGCCCTCAACAGCGTGATGGACGAGGACCGGGTTGAGACCGGGTTGAAGTCCAACATGGTGGGGAAGGCCTTGGAGTTCCACCTCAAGAAATTCCAGCACGGCATCAACATCGACAGTGATGCCTTGACTCCACCGTCGGCCTTTCTCCCCCTGAACATGGAAGTGGAGTTCAGCAGGGAGCTTTGGCGGACGATGCCCGCGCTTGACGACCTTGGTGTCGTCGAGAGAAGACCAACCACCCGGGTGGCAATCCCCGGGGTGCCCGAAGACGGCTCGGTCCCTGCTCCACAGCCGAGGGTAGAGGTCATCGACAAGGGCAAGGAGCTAGCGGAGGAGCCGGAGAGTCGGAAGAGGAAGCTACGACATGCCGACGGAAGGTCCGTCAGGCCCGCTACTTCCGCCTCGGTTCCTTCTCCCCAGGGGGGAAGATCTTCTGCCGCCGTGGCGACTGTCCCCGTAGTGGGGTCCTTCCGGAACGATACTGTTCCTTCAGTGGGATCCTCCCGGAGCGCGTCTGTCCCCGTGGTGGAGCCCTCCTGGGGTGCTAGCTCCGGGTGCACAACTCCGGCACCTGGGACGGTGGGAGCCTCCAGGTCCAGGGGTTCCTCCCGATCGAGGAGAGCCTCGACCCGGGAAACGCCCGTGGCTGCCACAAATTCTGGGGGGCCTCCCGGAGCTCCTACGCCGACCATGGCCAGCCCGGAACGTCCGGGAAAAAGGTTCCGCGCAAGCTGGTGCGGAAGCCTTCCAAGGTAATTTTTGATCTTTACCTTGGTTAACTTTTTAATTGTAGTGATTGTTTGTTAATTTTCTTTATCCATCCTCTGCAGCGTCCCCAAGAAGGGGAGTGAAGCTCCACCCTCGGCCACGATGTCTGAGGCCGTGGGAGCTTCTGCTCCTGTCCCAGTGCCGCCCCAGGTGGTGGCTGAGGCTGCGACAGCTCCGGCGCCGGCTGTCGTGGTCATGAACCTCGACTCGTCCCCAGAATTTCCCGTGGTAGCGCTGGACCACGGGAGTGAAGACACGCCAGCGGCACTTGTCTCGGAGGTTGAAGCTCCGGGTCCTGGTGCTGCAGTAGTGGAAGCTCCGGCTGTAGAGCCGGAAGAAGTAGTAGTCCCGGCCTCGGAGCCGGAACTTGTCGAAGCCCCGGCGATTGAGCCGGAGATGACTGAAGCTCCGGCATGCGACCCGGAAGTCGAGGTAGTTCCGGCAGTTGAGCTGGTTACCTCCGAAGTACCAGTCGCTGAGCCGGTTATTGTTGGAGCGCCGGTCACAGAGCTGGCGGTTGAAGAGGCGAGGGAGCTCGAGCCTCCCTCGGAAGAGGTGTCCCAGTCGGAGCCTGTAGCAGCTCCTGTTCGGGAGGCGACGACGTTGATGGTACCTGCGGCCGAGCCGGAGTGCCCAAGCGAAGTTGCTGGCCCCCTGCCCGAGGGGGCGAATGAAGACTTGGCGGCGGGGACTTCTTCGATGGCGACTGAGGCCATCCCGGAGGACGGCCCTAGTGCCTTGGAAGCTCAGGGTTCCACTCTCGTAGAGTGGGACCCAATTTTTGTATGTGAAGACCCGCTGGAACCAGCGGAGGAGACCCCAGCAGGTCCGAAGCCCATCCCGCTATCAATGTCTATCGACAACGCCTGCTCCAGTCTACGTCAGGTCCAACTGGCCTTCTTCCACGATAGCAAGGCTCTTGAAGAGGAGCGCCAAACCCTTAGGCGGTGGCGTAATCGGCTCCACTTCAAGACTAAGCTGGCGCAGTCGAGGCTAGCGGACGACAAAGAGTGGATCAAGCGGGAGAAGATCCGCCTGGAGTACTGGGACAAGCTGCTGGATGACAGGGAGAGCATGACTCATGCCCTCGACGCTCAATCCCGGGAGATCCACGATCAGGCCAAGGCTACCAACGACGCGGCCAATGCTCGGCACGAACAGCTTGAGGCCATCAACGCCGCACTCATCAAGCGCCGAGAGGCACTCGAAGGGAGGGAGAGACGGCTCGAGGACGAAGAGCAAAAACTCCTGGAGCTGCGGGATGACGTCCTGAGGAGGGAAGAGGAGCTCGCCGAGAAAGTAGCTCTGGCTGACAAGGGCCTCGAAGAGCGCACTAAGAAGTTGGAAGAGCGCTGCCTCGAGGAAGAGGAGAAGACCTGGGTGCGGGGGCAGGAACTCTACGAATACGAGTGTGCCCTTGTTGCCCGGGAGAAGAAAGTGGAGGCTAGGGAGAAGGACCTGGTCGATCGTCGGAACAAGATCCACCTCCAGGAGGAGGAGCTCGGAAGACTTGAGAGGCGGGTTGCTGCAACGATTCAGCAAAACGCCAAAGAAGTTGAGCGCCTCGCCCGTGAGAATTTCGAACTGACGGCGGCCAAGAGATCTCTGGAAGAGGTGAAGAGCCTGAGGACGGCGGACTCCCTGCAGATTTGGGAGTTCCTGGGCAAGGCCAATGATGCGCTGACGCCGATGGGTTTCAGCCCCGTGTGCCCGGATGATCCGGAGCCGGAGCTGGACCTTGCGCTGCAGGCGTTGAGTGCAGCAGGTAGCAAGCTCTCCAAGGTGGGCGACGTCATCGCGGACCAACTGGAGGTCGAGGGGCAATCCTTGGCGAGGAACGTCACAGAATATGTGCTGACGTGCTACACCAGCCGGAACCCTCAATTTCCTCTGGACCCGGTGCTCGAAGGCCCCGTCGAAGGAGAAGGCGAAGCTACCCGAGCCAGCGTGTCGGAGGTCGCCCAGAAGGTCGCCGAGTTCTTCCATAGGGTCTAGGACCATCTCTTTAGCTCTCACTTGTATTTTCTCTTCTTCTTCCTCAATTTTGTAATCCCTTGTCTCCAGATGTAATCTCCTGTCTCCAGATGAATGAAATCCCCAAATTTTTGCGAATTTCATTTTTTGTCTTCAACATCTTTATCTTCACTTGGCCCCCTGGTAGATGTACACAATTTGATTGTTAACATGTACCAAAAGGATATTGAGTTTTGTTGAAGATGAATTTGCTCCGAACTTGTAGAATTTAGGTCTGAAGTCTTTGATAGTGAAGGTCCCCTGAAGTTGTCGGAGCTTAGAAGCTCCGGCATTGTCCATCGCTGGAGCTTGGTAGCTCCGGCAATAGCCTCTATCAACACGTAGAGCGTCGATAGTTAGTCCTCCGAGGTGTCGGAGCTTAGTAGCTCCGGTAGTGACCTTTGCCAACACTTGGTTTGTTGGCAACAGACTCCATTTACGGGGTCTTCTCACCATCTTTTACTCAGCGTCGATGGTTGACCCCCTTGGGGGAGTCGGAGCTTGGTTAGCTCCGGCTTTTCTCCATCAACGTAGAGTTTATTTTTCCTGCACACTTAAGCCAAGAAAAATAGTAAAATTCGTTCCTTGTCTATAATTTCATCGCGGCTTACGATTCTCAAGAAAATTTTAAGTTGAACGCGATTTTAAATACAACTGGATGCGTTGTCTTTTCTCTTAGATCCAATTGTCCATGGACCCGCCTTACTTCGGCCTGCCGGGGTGTAGGTAGAGTGGCGTACTTAGGGTGCTTGACCAGGCTAAGTCGATAGCGCACTCCGGCCCTAGATTGGTTTGGCGGCTTTCAGGCGAGTTGGCCATAAACGATATTTAAATCCAAAAGATCTGACAATACAACTCGAATCGTATATAAACCGGTCGAACTAAAAATTTCTTAAGAATTGCACGTCTCTGTTATAGACAAGAAAGCGAAAAATAAAAATGTCGAGCCTGCACAAAATGAATGCACGTGGAGTCTATTTCACATGAAGATGTCTTTCATTATAGGTCCGGGGTACAGGGGAAACAAGTACACTCTTAGGGTATGGGACCAGGCTAAGTGTGTTTGGTTTCTCGTTTGACCCAGGGTAGTTAGCCACACTTTTAGTCCGGAGACTGTGACAAGTGCTGCATGAGCTTTGCAGACCTTTCGGGAAAGGTCCGGCCGCTCTCCCGGAGGAACTACCCGACTCTGTACAATGACTCTATAACATACATCTCAAGTTACTCAAGACTCACCTCCGTGGTATTAAGTGTAGAACTTACGGAGGTGCTCGATGTTCCAAGGATTTGGGAGAGGTGTCCCATCCTCAGTAGCCAAGCGAACGCTTCCGGGACGGGATACTTTAATCACTCGAAAGGGCCCCTCCCAGCCGGGGGAGAGTTTGTTTAACCCTTCTCTGGATAGTATTCTCCGTAGCACCAGATCGCCTTCCTCGAGCTGTCGGTTGTGTACATGCCGCTGGTGATAACGCCGTAGAGCTTGGCGATATCGGGCATTCCGAACAGCTGCTTGGCACCTTCCCTCCTCGAGGAGGTCTAGGTCTTCACGCCGGAGCTGGTCCTGCGCGGCTTCGTCGAAGGTCCGGACCCAGAGCGAACCCAAGGTGATTTCCGGAGGAAGGATTGCTTCAGCTCCGTACACCAGAAAGAAGGGTGTTTCTCCGGTTGACCGGTTTGGAGAAGTCCTGTTGGCCCATAGAGTGGGCGGAAGCTCTTCGATCCAGTTGGCTCCGTGCTTTTTCAAGCGCTCATAGGTGCGCGTTTTGAGTCCTTTAAGGATTTCTGCATTTGCTCTCTCGGCTTGGCCATTGCTGGCTGGATGAGCTACGGAGGCGTAGCAAACTTGTATGCCGAGGTCTTTGCAATATCCTTGGAATGCGGAGCTTGTGAATTGAGTCCCATTATCAGTGATGATCTTGTTTGGGACTCCGAATCTGCTTACAATGGATTGCAGAAAGTTGATAGCAGATTGCTTGTTGATCGTCACAACTGGAGTTGCTTCCGACCACTTGGTGAACTTGTCAATGGCGATGTACAGGAACTTGTAACCTCCGACGGCTCTTGGGAAGGGTCCCAAGATGTCCATCCCCCACACAGCGAAGGGCCATGTAGGAGGTATCATTTGTAAGGGCTGAGCAGGTGTATGAATTTGCTTTGCATGAAATTGGCATGCTTCGCATTTCTTCACCAGCTCAGTGGCATCCTGGAGCGCTGTAGGCCAGTAGAAGCCATGCCGAAAGGCTTTTCCGACCAGCGTGCGGGAAGATGCGTGGTTCCCACACTCGCCTCCATGGATTTCTGCGAGGAGCTCGCAGCCTTCTTCCCTTGTGATGCACCGCATTAGGATGCCGTTGGCACCGCGCCGGTAGAGATCCCCTTCTACCAGCGTGTATCTTTTAGCCAATCTGACTACCCGGTCAGCGGATACATCATCATCAGGAAGGATGTTGTCTTTCAAGTAGTTCCGGATCTCCGAGATCCATGCATCAGAACTGACTTGAGCATTTGAGTCTTGCGTGCTGGGTTGCTCGGAGCTTCCAGCAGCACCTACGACCCTTGATGGCTGCCATGGTAACAGGGCCATCGGGACCGTCAGCTTCGGGATGCTGATCTCGCCCCCTTCGTTCAGTTCGGCAGGCTGAACTGTGGGTTTCGACAATCTCCGGACAAAAGTTCCTTCAGGAGCTGGAGCTCCGGTTGACGCTTTCGTCGAGAGTTCGTCGGCTTCAGCGTTGTGGGCACGCTGAACATGGTGGAGGTCTAGGACTTCAAAGTCCTTCTAAAGCCTCTGGACTTCAAGGAGGTAAGCAGCTAGCTGGAGATTATTGCAGGAGCATTCACCCTTCACCTGTTTGATGATGAGCTGTGAATCTCCTTTGACCAGCAGTTGCTTGACACCGTATGATAGTGCCACCTTTAGTCCATAGATGAGTGCTTCATACTCCGCCATGTTGTTGGTCGCCTTGAAGTCAAGGTGTACCATGTATTTTACCTTCTCCCCAGTCGGTGCAAGGAGAAGGATTCCAGCTCCAGCCCCCTGCTTCTGCATGGAGCCATCGAAGTAGAGGGTCCAGTGAGGCTCGGTGAAGGTTGGAGCTTGATGCTCCGTCTTCTGCTCGCTGGGGCCCCCAGGGTTTGATGGAGAGGGAGTCCATTCCGCCACGAAATCTGCCAACGCTTGACTCTTGATTGCTTGCCTCGGAATGAATTCGAGATCGAATTCAGCCAATTCCGCTGCCCACTTTGCAATATTCCCAGTTGAATTGGGATTATGCAAGATCGCTCGAAGTGGATAGGAGGTCACCACCGAGACTTTGTGAGCTTGGAAGTAGTGTCGAAGCTTCCTGGAGGCAATAAGAACTGCATAAAGCAGCTTATGCACCTCTAGATATCGAGTCTTGGCATCATGTAATACTTCACTGATGAAGTATACCGGGTGTTGAATGGTCCGGACCCTCCCGAAGGAGTCCGGGGTTTCCTCTTCATTGATCTGGACCTTGTCGGAGGAGTCCATATTCTCTTCGGGGACTTCCGGGTTCTGGCTGGAGGAACCCGGAGCTTCTTCAGAAATGACTTGGACCCTCTTAGAGGAGTCTGGGTCTTCTGAAGTGACTTCTTGTGGATTTGAGTCTGGGAGCTGGGACCCAGACTCACTTTCAGGAACCTCCGGACCCTCCTGAAGGGGTCTGGATTCCTGAGTATGGGGTAGTTCCGGTCTCTCCGCAACCAGAACCATACTGACGACTTCGTCAGTAGCTGAAATGTAAAGCAACAAAGGCTCACCAGGGTTCGGAGCTACCAGAATTGGTAGGGTGGTGAGGAACTGTTTCAGCTCCTGGAATGCCTTCTCTGCTTCTTCGGACCATTGGAATGGTCCGGACTTCCTCAACAACTTGAAGAAGGGAAGTGCCCGTTCCGCCAGTCTTGATATGAACCGGCTGAGGGCTGCTAGACACCCAGTTAACTTTTGGACGTCTTTGATGCGGGTTGGTGGCCGCATGTCTTCAATGGCTTTTATCTTCGCCGGATTGGCCTCTATGCCCCGGTGACTTACCAGGAAACCAAGAAGTTTTCCGGAGCTAACCCCGAAGACACACTTGTCTGGGTTTAGCTTTGTGCGGGTGGCCCGCAGCTTGTCGAAGACAGCCTGCAAGGTGTCCAAGAGGGACTCCTTGTTCTTGACCTTGACCACGATGTCATCGACGTACACTTCCACTATGTCTCTGATGAGTTCTTCAAAAGTTTTGTACATAGCTCGTACAAAAGTTGAAGCTGCATTCTTGAGACCAAATGGCATGGCTGTGTAACAATACAATCCATCTACTGTGATGAATGAAGTATGCTCTTCATCCTCCCTAGACATCCTGATTTGATGATACCCAGAATATGCGTCTAGGAAACACAGTAACTCACACCCGGAGGTGGAATCCACTATCTGATCTATTCTAGGTAGTGGGAATGGATCTTTTGGACATGCCTTATTCAATGTGGTGTAGTCGATGCACATCCGAAGCTTCCCGCCGGCCTTGGGCACAACGACTGGGTTCGCCAGCCATTTTGGATGGAAGACTTCTTGGATGAATCCGGCTTTGAGCAACTTCTTCACTTCTTGTCGGATGAAGTTCTGCCGCTCTACGGATTGCTTCCGAGGCTTCTGATGCACAGGTCGAGCATCGGGGTAAATCTTCAGATTGTGCTCAATCACTTCCCTGGGGATCCCAGGCATTTGTGACGGTTGCCAGGCAAACAAGTCAACATTAGCCTAGAGGAAAGTGATGAGCGCGAGTTCCTATTTGTCGTTCAACCCTCCCGATATACGGGTGGTTTGAGCGGCATCGGATCAAATTCGGACGACTTTGACGGGAATGTCGGTGTCGCCGCTTGGCTGCACACGGGGTGCAGAGGTTGAGCCTCGTTGACGAATGCTCGGGGGTTTCGGAGCTTGCTCCTTTCTGGAGTCCTCCTCTTGCGCCGTGGTGAGTGCATGGAGCTCCTCCAGAGCAGTTACTCCGGCGGTGCGATCTCCGCGGATCCGGAGAACGCCTACTGGTGTTGGCATCTTCAACACCAGGTATCCATAATGAGCAGCTGCCATAAATTTGTATAGGGCAGGTCTACCCAAGATGGCGTTGAATGGTAAGTTGATCTGAGCGACGTCGAAGACCAACTTCTCGGTGCGATACTTCTCCCGTGTCCTGAAGGTAACGGGGAGAGTTATAGCTCCGAGTGGGGTAATGGCCCCCGGACCTACTCCGGAGAAAGGTCGAGAGGGCTGGAGATCCGAAGGGCGGAGCTGAAGCTTGGTAAAAGCTTCAAAGCTTATGAGGTTCAGCCCCGAACCTCCGTCCACCATAACATGATGGAGCTGGATGTTATTAATGGTGGGAGATACCATCAAAGGTAACTGTCCAGCTCCGACCATGCTTCGAGGACAGTCCAAAGCATCAAAAGTGATGGATGTGTCCATCCATTTCGATGTGGCTCCGGTCTAGCTGTAGGAGCTACAGCGGCCATATCCCGCCGCATAGTCTTGATGACGCGACGGGAGGTGATGTTCCATGATCCACCAAAAATGGTGTTCATGGTTTTCCGACGCTCGTTGTCAGAGACGTCAGAGTCATCGTCGACGGAGGTGTAGACGGCCTTCAGGACCTTTTTGGGGTCCTGAAACCCTAACTCCTCTTCAGTCGGAGCTTCGTCGACCTTCTGTTTTCCTTCCCTCTGTCGGAAAGGGGACCCTTCCCGGCGCTTGCTGTAGCGCTCGGCAAGGTTTTGTACCTCCCGGCAATCTTCCAAACCGTGGCTGCCCATTTTGTGAATGGGACACCACACTTTGGGATTGCCACCGTCTTCGGAAGACGGTCGAGGTCGCTTCTCGGGGCGTGGCCCCCGGCCACCCGGAGTTGCAGCAGTTGCAATGTTGGATGTGCCTGCCGACGGCTTCTTCTTGCCGTTGGTCTTCTTTTTCTTCTTGCCACCCCCGGAGGTAGCGGCTTCTTCTTTGGAAGATTTCTTGTGATCCTCCGAGGCTGGTTTGGAGTGCATTTCACGGCCCTCCGCAGCTCTGGCACATTTGTCTGCCAGGCTGAAGAGTTTCGTGACGCTGGTGATCTCTTTGATCGCCAGCTTCTCCAACATCTTCTTGTCTCGTACGCCCTGTTTGAATGCCACAATGACAGAAGCGCTTGAGATAGAAGGGATTGTGTTGCGTACCTGAGAGAACCTCTGGATGAAGGACCGCAAAGATTCTCCCCCTTTTTGCACGACCGCAAAAAGGTCCAGTTCAGTGCCTGGTCGGGTGTATGAACTACCGAAGTTGGCAGTGAACTGACGGCACAGCTCCTCCCAACTGTTGATAGAGTTGGGTGGAAGGCTCATAAACCAGGACCTGGCGGTCCCAGTTAAGGCCACTGGAAAGTAATTGGCCATTACAACCTCGTTTCCTCCAGCTGCCAAGATTGCAGTGGAGTATATCTGAAGGAATTCGGCGGGGTTGACAGTCCCGTCGAATTTTTCCGGCAGGTGTGGTCGGAACTTCTGTGGCCATCTAACCATGCGCAGGTGCATGGCTAGGGCTGAACAGCCTCCTCCTACTCCTTCCAGAGTAGAAAGGTCCTGAGCTTCCCGTCTTTCACGAGCGTGCTCGATATGGACACGGCCATCCTGTTGGCGGTATCGGCGATCAAGCTCCGCCCGGAGGTCATGAGTCGAAAGCCTGGATACCGTATGGGTGCGTCGTGCCCCAGAGGGCAACGACGTCACCTGTTGTGACGCAGATCGTCTCCTGTTGTTGGTGACGTGCGGACCAAGTCTACCTGACAAAGTCCGCCGCTGCGACGGGGCTCGTCCTGAAGGAGGAGGACCCTGGTTGTTAAGGCGTTCGGCCGCTGCTGCGACCAAATGCTCCACATCGGCCCTCCACTGCTCCATTGCATCTCGAGATGCATCCAGAGGTGGTGGACGTTGGAGAAGAGCACGCACTGCATGGAGCGCGTGTTCTGGGTTGTCATGACTTGCCGACGCAGTAAGTGACGCCGGCGCACCATCACGTTGCCCACGCACGATTTACGTGGTTCGGGCCGCCTGAGCGTAATAGCCTACTCCACGGGTGTGTTGGTGTTGTATTAGCTTGTTACGTATGATTGCTTGTCAACGTCTGTGAATGTCTGTGAACGTCTGTCTCGCGTGTATCGTCGGCCTGTCCTTTTATAGTACAAGGACAGACCGTTACAAGCTAGCCTGACCCGACATGTGGCCCCGGCGGTTACTAGTATTGATACACGATTAATTGCTGTTAATGATTCTGTAACGGGCTCCGACAGTGCCGTTACTGGTGTTAAGATCGTCCATTTAAGCGTCATTAATATGGCATTAATGACGCTTAATCGGGTCTTGAAGTCCTTGGCTCTCCTTTGAAGATCCGGAGCCGTTACAAGGTCTTCCGGAGGTTAGAGGCTGCCAGCTCCGACGTTTGGACACGTGGCAGCTCCGGAGCTTGCTGTGGAAGCAGGTAGCTCCGGGGCTATCCGACACGTGTCAGGTCCGGAGCTTCTCTCGGTCAGGGGTTAAGTCCGGAGGTGCCATTTCGGTACCTGGCCCGGAGCTTCCCCCTTGTGGGCGGTAGCTCCGGTTTGGCAGTACACGTGGCGACCTAGGGATTAACCATGTTGGAGAAGCAGGTCCGGTCATGTCTGACAAGTGGGCCTCCGAGGGTCTTCAATCCAAGTAGACGGCCTTCCTTCGAGATCTTTGTAACCTCAGGGGGTGTACGGTTTTTATGGTACCGACAGGCATATTTGTGCTCCATTGCTTCCCACGGCTCTTTAGGATCTATGTAATTCATATACACATCATAGAGATTATCAGCCAAAAGGGTTAAGATGCAGCCAAGAGCGGAGTCACGCGCTGTTGGATATGTGGCAGTCTGGTCAACTGTGAATGGCATTACTGGGTGAATCACCCACCATAGTCCCATCGATATAAGCCAAAATTTGACTTTAGTTTGCCATCTACGGAAATTTTCGCCACCTTCTAACCTCTCAGGTTTCATTGCATCCGAAGCACCAGTCATTGCTAGAATAATAGAATAAACGCGGCAATAAGGTTTCTGGAATGTTGGAAAATTGTGTATTATTCTAAATCCAGATTCTAAATTGAGGCAAGTTTCACAAGTATTCAAAACTGCAACGCGTACTCTACAGAGCAGTAGATAGATCAACACAATAAAGACTAGCCGGAACATATGAACTCACTTTGGATTTGTCGATGTAGCAGCGCAGAGTGATGTCAAAAACAGCTTCGAGCAGTCGCGCAGATGCGCTGCCCAGAAACCTTATTGGCGTCCCTCGTGCAGGCTTCACAACAACAAAGGTTCGGAGATACCGCTCACCCTTCTCCTCGGTGCACGCCAAGGAAGAGGGTCGGTGAAGTTTTGGCAGCTCAAACACCACAACACAGCTTCCAAAAAGGAAGACAAATGGATGGAAGAGAATATTGTGTGTATTGGAAACCTAAATGTCTTCAGCGCCTGATATAGGCACAACTGCCCTCTAGGAGCCGTTTCCATATTAGTGACGTCCACTAATCGCTGGTCAATTAATGGTGTTTATAGCAATAAATCGCGTATTAATTCTCTATTAGTGCAAAACGGTTCAAATTTCGTAAAGGATACAAGTGGCAAAAATACTCAATGCAGCCATACTACGACCGTGCGTCGCAAGTCACAAGTCACGCAGACTAACACGCGAAAAATCGCGGAAACGCGTGCGTGCGTGCGTGCGTGTGAGTACATATAGTCAGACCCCTCATTATTGCTTTCTCTATTCAGTCATAGGTATGAGGGCTACTATATATGTTGGTTTGCACCACCTTGCACTAGCAGTATGAGACTATAACCAACAGCCACATTGCTTTAGAATTTTAGCTGAATGGGCCATACTCAAATGGGCCAAATTCCAACAAAATTTCGCCCCTGGTACATACCCCAAGCTTTCGGATCGGCTCCTGAAAGTGCTTCGATCTTGCCTCTGCCTCTGATTCCTATCACTAACAGAGTGGCGATCCTCTTTGATGTCAGACAAAGGAAGGAACTTGTTTGATCTACCCCTGTTCTCCACGCCATGGACGTGTTTCGTCTTTGATGTGGCGGCAATGGCGACTTCAACTTCACGAGCGAGTTCCTCAGCACTTAGACGATCGGAATCCTGGGCATCCAACTTCTTCGCTGGTGCAAGCGTGAGTCTACGAACTCTAGAATCCTTCCCAGATGACCCCATGGCAATCCTATATCGGCATACTGACGGCGCCGGCAAGGGCGGCCACCCACGCTGAGAGAGAAATCGCCCACGACGAACCGATTGAAAAGATGCAGGATTACCGAAATGTCTTTGTAGTTTTGATGAAGACTTGTTGGATCTCACCGGATTTGTCTGTCTAAATGCCAGCAATGATGCCTACGACGCCGCAACAACGTGTATGTATATGACCATTTAGGATAGTTGTAGAACTGATGTGGTAGAATTGTATCAGGTTATCACAGCGAAATGGTCAGTGATTACCATCACAGCAGAATGTACTATATCTTATCATCAGTCAAAGTTGAAAATGTTTGACTTCGACTAAAATCAGGTGCTAACATTTCTTGACATAGGAAGTATTTGGTTCTATTCGACAATAGAACCCTCTTAGCACGTTCAACGAAGAAGAAATGGCGATAATAACAAAAAGGGCAAAAGCTAATACTGTTTTGAGTGGAAGTTCCATTTTGTGGTGGAAGTTCCATTTTGTGGCCCTGCTACTTTAATACTTTATGGAAGTTTCATTTAAGCTAATATGTTTTCCATTGACTGAGTTCCCTGCTATTTAGTTTCTGGAAACATGCATGGCCATAATAATGCTGCTGAAACAAGTAGGAGGGGAATGGTGCAACCAGGCAAAAAGAAAATGGTTAGTAGGAGTGGAACAATGCAACCTGCAGGCAAGCAACAAGTTTCACAGCACAATGGGGACCCTGGCACTGGAGTAGTAGACATAGCAATGGGTCGGCTTTGGGTCAGTTAGAGCAAAGACCGTTTGAAATGAAAAACTATATAGGTGGATTTTCGTATCTGCATCTGACGGGTTTGGGTAGCTGTCAAGTCCGTCCTCATCTTCTTCCAACACATGTTCACCTTCGGTTGCTTCCTCTTTTCCAGCCTTGTCACACTCTGCTTTAAGCAACTCGTCCGCATCTACTCACACTGCATCCATGGGACCTGCACCTCCTTCGTAGTCGCTCGGATGGTGCGAATCAACCGGGTCACGCTGCGCATTGGGATCCTGGCGTCCACCGTAGGCTCCGTCGGCGGGTGCGGGTTCCTCAAGCGAGTCGCATCGACAGGTAGAGGTAGAGGTGAGTCGTTGCAAGCGAGTCACGAGTAGGCGGACCATCGGAGGTGCAGGCGAGGGGGAAGGGGGTCGGACGCACGAGCGGAGGTGGATGTGCTTTGTGAGGGAGTCAGACTTCACGCAGAGGCAGAGATGAGCCGCCAGCAAGGCGTGGAGGTGGGCGGCGGCTACCATTCAAGAGTGAGGATGAGCATCATGTCGTCCATGGAGGATGAAGGTTGTGGTCGGCGATGATGGTAGGGGCTGGGGACGGCGGTTGGAGTTGGGGATGGTGGCAGCGACGACTTGAATCAGGGTGATGATGATGTCAAGGGTTGGTGTCTAGGGGTGGCGGCGGGGAATGGGGTCAAATTAGGCTGTACACTCATGGACCTCTATATCTCACCTCTAAAAGATTCTCTGCTTTATAATTTCGTTCTCAACGCTCGTGCACTTCTATATCACACCTCTATACCAATTCCTACATATGTTACTCCTTTCTCTTCCTTTTTTTCTTTTTTCCCTCCTTTCTTTCTCCTCCCTTCTTTTCTCTCTCTGCATACCGAGAACACCGTCTGTGGCGACGCGCTGTAGCTACTGCTACTTTAGCGCTTTGTTTGGCGGCACCGCTGTGGGCGCGGTTGACCGCTAAATGCCGATAGCGCTGCCTTTTCAGACACCTTTGCGCCCAACCTTAGGACTTCGAGGGGGGGGGGGCTTCGAGGGCTCAAAAACTGGCTCGACGTGTCAGAGGATTTGGGTCAGCGATGTGCAACGTGCTGAGTTTATTTTCTGGATCATCGTGGGTTGGGACTAAGATCAGTCGAATTACAGTTTCGAGTACCCGATGGGTGGGAAATAAAAATATGAAGCCACGTCATATCGTGTCGTTTGAGGGTTAGGGCTATGGGTGTTGGAAATCCCTGCTTCTATTCATCGGGGAAACCCGAATAATTATACTTATTAGAGATAAAACTCCACCCTAAACACCACTCGAACTCTCCTAATCCTTAACTTGGACTCTATCTCAACCACCTCACATGGATCTCAGGAATCTGCACACCCTCTAATTCTTGTTTATCTCCTAGAAATCTTGATTCACCTAACAATCACCTCCTTAATCACATTTTCTGGGACACACTCACACCAATATAGGATGAAAACACACATTCCATCCTATACACACTTAGAATGGACACTACACCTCCAGGATGGTCACTTCACCCTGCACACACTATGGGATGGGAACTACATCTTTCATTCTGAGAGTCTGAATTCTTGCTTCCATCACATGTTCTTCATCCAATAACTTTGTCTTAATCATCTATCAAGCATCTTTTGATGTCTTTTACTGAGAGTTTATTCGTAAATAGCTTGATAGATGGCCGCAAGAGCCAACTGATCCATCCTTGGATCGACATTATCCTCTTTCTTTCTATCCACAGCTTTCCATACCTCTGCGCCTTCAAAAGCACCTCCATCTTAATAGGCATGCTATATAGTTAGTCTTTGTTAGCAAGGGATACTTCAAAGCCATCTTACTCTCCATGTCGTGTACTCCCCACGTGTACGTTAAACAGGGAAAAAAGAGATCCTGGTATGCTTCACTGGTACCCTTAGTGAAATTACTAACAGCATTACTGGACCGAGCCCAACTTCACACCAGCTCCCTTCCGGTCCGATCTTCTCATGCAGCCCGTTACTTCGTCGGCCCAGTCCAAGAATACGTTGGTCAGTACCACCTCCCAGCAACCCGACTGACACAGGGCTCTCAAGCGGCCACCGCCACCAGCCGTAGTGGAGTCGAACCCTAGCCGCCGAAGGTACAGCCTCCCGAGATCCGTGACTAGGTCTCATCGAAGCTGCCACTGATGTCTCCGAGCGACTAGAATCGGCGATTCCATCGTCTTCCTCAGCACGCCGCCACTTTGATCCGTCAGAGATCTCGTCGTGGCTCCCTCTTCTGGGACATGGAAGCCAATCTGCCGAATCCACACGATTTTGTGCTGCCCCCAACACCTTTCTCGTCTCGAGAACGTGACGAGACCCGGCGTCGGATCTATCGCCGATCGCGCTGCACTCATCGAGTTTAACACCCGGGTATGTTGTCCCGATCTCGACCCGCACTGATTACCAATTGTTGGAAATTCCTTCTTTTATTCCTCAGGAAACACGAATATTTATAGCCTATTAGAGATAAAACTCCACCCTAAACACAACTTGGACTATCCTAATCTTTAACTTGGACTCTATCTCAACCACCTCTCATGAATCTCACGGATCCGCACACCTCCTAATTCTTGTTTATCTCTTAGAAATCGTGATTCACCTAACAATGAGCAGTGTTTTAAAATCCTGTCTGGACACCTAGGCGCCCGTCGAGTGACCAGATGGCTAGGCGTCTGGGCGGGTGCCTAGGCGAACGCTAGGTGATGACGAGAACAATAGCAGGGGACATTTCACTCGAATGTGCACTTGATGGGTACACTTAAGACTCCTGTCGCTACCCAGCAGACTGGGTACCCTCGCGCACAGGATGAAACGCCTAAGTGTCCTGCATCCCCGCTGAGGCAGGGTTCGGTGGCACCACGTGTTCAGCAGGCCCGGACCCCCCCTCCCTCCTCAGGGACGGGCTCCGGTACTTCCACATGGACGTCGACATGGGATCCAGCTCTCCCAAAGAGGCAGACTCCCAGGCTGCCACGTGTACAGCGGGACGGGACCCTGCTCCTCCACAGTCGTGGGCTCCGATACCGCCACGTAGCACAACACTTCGGGCTAGCCTCCCCCGCAGAGGCGGGCTCCAGAACCACCACGTGTCCTGCAGTTCTTGACCCCCCGACTCCCCTTAGAGTTGGGCTCCGTGGATGCCACGTGGCCCGCAGCGCAGGACTCGGCCTCCCCCGCAGGGGCAAACTCTGGTGCTGCCACACGTCTTGCAACTTATCCTGACCGGTAGGTTGTGAGAGTAATGAGCGGTGCGCCTTGTCCAAGTCGGGCTTTGAAGGCACGCGCCTTTTGCAAATGCATGACGCGGCGTATGCCCCTTGTCAGGTACCGCTGCGTCCAATTGCATCGCAGTGAAGGCGCCGCAGTGCTATCCCACGGAGCCAAGTGGGTAGCTTGCGGCGACAAGACGGACGGGACATACTCTGCCATCATCAACGACTACGCCTAGCTAATAGCGTTCAACGCGGCAAGACAACAAGTCTCCAAGCCGTGATCAGAGGTAGCGTACGCAACCTTGTAAGGTGCTCAACCTTACTATAAAAGGACAGGACAGTCACCGACTCTAGACACGCCATTTTCCAACAACTCAACTTCCGCAACACGCCCACCCTTGACTTGCAAACACGATCGATGCCAACGTTGGGGAGGTGGAGCGAGTCCCATGCAACCTTGGCCAATGGTTTGGCTGCCATGGTGCCCATCATTTCTGATGGAACCGCCCTGGCGATCACCTCCAAAGCCATACGATCTTCAGTGTAATCTTCTGTGCCGATGCTTACAGCGATCCACAGACCCCTTGTCTGCACCATCACCCGCATGAGCGCCACCCAATCATGGTAGTTGGTGTTCGTTAGGATCAGAAAGTTGCCGGACGGCGTGAACCTCTCGATGACACGCTTGACGACACGCCCACGATGCTCGCCGCGTCTTGTCCACCTCGGCGGCGACCTTCTTCGATCCGAGACCGGCATCACCAACCTGTAGCGCGTTGGGGACGGCAGTGTGGTGGTTGTCTTGGTCGTCGCCATCTCGCAAAGGGGCCTGACTCTGATACCAAACGTTCCGACTCAGCATCGCCGGATGAGCTCCTTGGCAGCGATCTTCTCCCACTCACGTCGAACACTCAGTATGCAGTGGAAGAAAACACAAAATGAAGTTGGTCGGTGGTCTCTAATCTCCACCGTTATTGGCTAACTGATTTATATCAATCAAAACCAAACGGCCTCAACCTGCACGCCTGATTCTTACGCCATGGATCCATGACGCCGTGCGACGCGATCGTCGTGGTCACGCTGGGGACTCGGGCGCCACCGCAACGTGCATGCACGCGCCATGCACGGCAGAACGTGGAGGGCGGTTCGGGACACCCCCCCCCACCCCCGGCTCAGCACCTCCGTTATTCACGCGGAAAATCACACTGAAAACAAATGCAAAGAACTAGAGTACATAACATGACTGAATTTTTCTCTTTAAATTATGATACAAACGCCTAGTTCAGAAGCTACGTGTCAGATATTGATAATCTAAAAGCCTTCAAAGGAGCAGAGATGTTTGGACCACTGACCACAGAAGAGTGAAAGGTTGGTTGAAAGCCAAATTCGCGCTAAAAAAAGTTATAACACTACTGCACCCGCATAATGTCACTGATTTTGATGTGTCATATCCACTCCTGCCTCTGTGTCGTCCTAGCGAAGCCCTCACTCTTCGCATTCCAGAGCAGCCTAGAGCTAATTCCTTTAGATTTGTCATTTTTTAATTTAAAAATGAACTAAAAAGTGATAAACTTTTAGAGATTGGAGGACGTTTTTTTTTTTGTGAAAGCAGTAGTCATTTCACATAGGAGTGACCTCAATTCCCCGAAGGCGATATGAACTGTATCATCTCCAGATCATGTCATCATAGAGAAGAAGAGTCTTTCCTCATGAAAAAGTATGAACAAAACAAGCAGGTTTAGGAAGTTACGGTGCATATTTTGATATTTATTGATATCAACCTCAACTAATGCTTTCGTAGGATAGCCTGGACTGGAGAACCGCCAACGGTGACTGAAGCCAAGTTTTCCTGTAGTGTATGTATAGGATGGTTGGTTTCTGACGGGGATGAGCCCGTTTTGTTGGAGTAGCCCGTTTCTTCCATGGCACACCTCCAAGCATCGGTCCATCCAATCTTGCCATGTTTGGACGAGGTAGATCTTATCTGGGACTGGGATGACCGGATGATAACAGTAAAGTCATGTCTGTCCCTCACAAACCCCGTTAATAAACCACGAATACTGCTCCGTTTGCCTACCGCACGATTTTCGCTGTTCATGTTTCAGAAGGCAAAATGATGTCCTGAGCCAAGCATTTGGTGCACCTGCATTTGCCGGCTTGATCGCCGGAAACCTCTATAAACCCAGGCCATGTCCTCTGAGTCTGGGGTTCACACTGCCAAAGGCACAGCACCAGCAACGACCATGGGCATGGGCATGGGCATGGACGTGATAGCTCACCGAGACCACCTCCTCGGCGCCGCCACACTCGTCCTCTGCCTCCTCGCCGAGCTCTTCGTCTTCGCCTTTCGGCGCCACGCGGCGTTCTACCTCATCCCTGTCTGCGCAATGCTGCTGCGCTGCCGCGCGACGCCGGCCGCGGACACCTGGCTCGTCGATTTCTCATGCCTAAAGCCGCCACGCCGGCTGCGCATCCCTGTGGCGGGGCTGCTGGAGCACTTGAGGCTCATCGACTGCTTCGACGACGGCAGCGTCGAGTTCATGGCCAAGGTCATCGAGGGCAGCGGCATGGGCAACGAGACCTACTTCCCGCCCTCGCTGCACTACATCCCGCCGGCGGCGACGCACGCCGACGCCATCCAGGAGGCGCGCATGCTCTTCTTCCCCACGCTCGACGACCTGTTCGCGCGGACCGGCGTGCCGCCGTCCGCCGTCGGTGCGCTCGTCGTCAACTGCAGCGGCTTCTGCCCGGCCCCGTCGCTCGCCGCCGTTATCGCCAGCCGCTACAGCATGCGCCCCGACGTCAAGGCCTTCAACCTCTCCGGCATGGGCTGCGCTGCGGGCGTCATCGGCGTGGATGTGGCGAGGAACATCCTCCGCACGCACGCCACCATGTCGTACGCCGTGGTCGTCAGCGCCGAGATCGTCACGGTCGGGTGGTACAGCGGAATGGACCAGGGCAAGCTGCTTCTCAACTGCTACTTCCGCACCGGCTGCTCCGCCACGCTCGTCACGAACAAGCGCGGCGCAGCGGCGGACGCGCGTGTCAGGTACCGGCTCGTCAGCCTGACGCGCACGAACCAGACCGCCAACGACCGCAGCTACCGGTCGGGGTACCGCGACGAGGACGAGGAGGGCATCACCGGGTTCACGCTCGGGCAGGGCGTCGGCCGCATGGTCAGCGAGCTGCTGCGCGCCCACCTCGTGACGCTCAGCATGTCCATCCTCCCCTGGCGGGAGAAGCTGCGTTACATTGTCGCGCTGCTCCTCTCGGCGCGCCACCAACGGCGAGACATGCTCTCCGCCGGCCGCAGGACCCCCGCCGTGCCGCTGCCCGACTTCCGTGCGGCCGCGGACCACTTCTGCCTGCCTACGTCGGGGAGGCCGATGATCTGGCGCCTGGGGCAGGGGCTTGGGCTCGCGGAGCGGGAGATGGAGGCGGCGCTGATGACGTTCCACCGGTTCGGCAACCAGTCGGCGGCGTCGCTGTGGTACCAGCTCGCGTACCTCGAGGCCAAAGGGCGCGTCCGCGCGGGCGACACGTTGTGGCAGCTCGGCGTCGGCAGCGGTCTCAAGGCCAACAGCCTGGTTTGGGAACGCGTCGGCGACGACGTCGAGCGCGCGCTGGCGGGGCCGTGGGCGGACTGCATCCACAAGTACCCCGTCGCCGAGACGTAAGTGCAAAAATGTGCTTGCGCAATGGAATCAAGGATTCGCGCCGTTCAAACTTGCCATTCGAGATCGAGATCAACTGCTTCCTGTAGAGAACTGGTTTACGGTCGTAAAGAGTTTTACAGTCATTTGAACTCGTTTGGGCAAAATAATAATCGGTACCAGTAGCTTCCTTGCTCTGTTTGAAGGTTTCGCCAGGCCAGGATGAGGGCTTTTATGGAAGCACAGTACCGTAGCCTATACTGGCAAGTAGTAATGTTCATTGTACTGCATGATCGCTGAAGTGTACCGTCGAGTAATGACATATCCTCACATGAAAATTAAAAATATAGTACTTCTTTCAGTTTATTTTATTTGATGCTTTTTAACTTAAAGCTGAACTACAACCCGATGAGTGCGTTAGGTTGGGACTTGGGAGTGAAATATGACTGTGACGTCCAGATCTTGCGCAGCAGCCAGTAAATGAGACGTAGATATGCTTAAACGTCGGCTGGCATACGGACTACGGAGACGATGCTTGTCCTAAAAGGGCTATGACCACCTACCCGTGCCAGTCGTAGTTTATACCTCTACTTTCAAACTAGTATACACACATGCATCTATGCTCTATTTAAAGCAGAGTATGCTCGCTACCTTAAACGTTGCTTTAAAGTAATAAACTACAAACAATATTATTTTGGTAATATAGAGTAGTACTCTCTGCGTCTTTCAAAGCTTGTCGCTTTGTAGTTCAAAATGAACTACAAAATAACAAGTTTTTGGGACGAAGGAGGTACATTGAATATGACGAGCGTGAAATAATCTAGTAAATCCTTTAGAGTAATGTCATAAAACGCTAGAAACATTGCTTTTAAATAACGTTTAGAGTACGATGAGTGCATATTGTTTAAACACTACACATCCTCACACCCACAAGTGCTACTTGAAGATAGAAGTCGTCAAAGTGCTCTTGCGATACTTCCTTCACACCTGCTTCGTCGCAGCCCGCAGATGTTCTATTTTGGGCGAGAGCTAGTCTCCGTCAGATCGCGCGTATGAGGGACGGTGAGACGGTGGTTTTACGTAGTTCAGGCTGTCGGAGCATAACACGCAATCAAGGTCCATGACGGGAGTCTATTGACAACTTCACCAGACGGATCGGAAGGCTCCTGACCGAGCTGGCCGGCCTTGGGAAGTCATACTTCGAGGAGGAGATTGTGCGACGGTTTCTACAGGCTCTTCCACCAAAGTTCGATTAGATCGCAACCTCCATTGAAACGTTGCTCGATCTGAGCGGTGTGACGGTGGACGATCTGGTTGGGCGACTAAAGGCGGTAGAGCACAGACTCGGGGGAGTCAACGGTGACATGATCGCCAAACTGAACTTGACGGAGGATGAGATTCTAACCTGGCTATCCTCGCGTCCGAGGATGACAAGTCCGGGAAATTCAAAGGAGGGATCGTTGAGTGGTGGGCATGGACAAGGAAATGGTCGTGGGCGCGATCGTGGTGGAGGCCGTGATGGAGGCAGATGCGGCAACACCGGCAAGTCTGTCGCCAATGATGAGTGCCGATATTGCGGCAAGAAGGGACATTGGACCCGAGAATGAAGGAAGAAGAAGAAGGACGAGCAAGCCCAATCAAGACAGGTAGAAGAAGAGAAATAGTCCACTCTGATGATGGCCAAGACCGCAGTCTGCGCGGACAACCATGTCGACGCGCCGGTGGTAGCCCAAACCATGTCGACAATTGTCCAACTTGATGAGACCAAATTATTCTTCCAACTCGATGACATGGAGGAGATCAAGACCACGTGGTGCATTCTTGACACTGGTGCCACAAACCACATGACTAGTGAGTGTGCGGCATTCAGATTATTCTTGTAACACCCCAATTTTCAAAATACAAACGATTTTGAATTTGTAAAAATTTAAACATTAAAATGAAGCAAAGAGGAGATTAAATTATTGGAATGTGTGGATTTGTGTGATTATTTCTTGTGAGTGCATTCATGTGTGTGTTTGAATAAAAAAACATTAATTTAGAAAACATGTTAATATTCTGTTTGAATTCAAAACCTAAGATTTGAATTATAAACCCAGATTAGAAATTAGAAAAACCCTTTCTCCTGTTGAAACCCGGCTTGGGTCAAAACTCCATTTCTCCCAGTGACCTATCCTTCTTTCTTTCCTTTCTGCAGCCCACTCCACCTTCTCCCAGGCCCAGCCCACGCCACGGCCCACACTCACTCCCCCAGCCTGAACCAAGCACTTTGGATTCCCTCTTCCTCCTCTGACCAGCGGGCCCCATCTGTCGGTGCCGTTCCATCTCTCTCCCCGGCCCGCTCGCGCTCAGCGCACGCGCGCACATCGGATCCGCCAGACTTCCTTTGTCTTTTCCCATCCAGCTGACGCACGGGCCCCACTCATCAGCCTTTTCTCTCCCGTGCTCGCTCTTCCCTCGCACCGCTTCACTGCGAATCATGTGACCCGCCGAGCGCGGAGGCCAAGGAACCCACTTCAATCCGGTGAAATCCGGCTTTCGTGCCGCCCACGAAGCTCCCTCCTATATAACACCCCCGATCCCGATCGCCCTCTCTGCTCCCGTTTTCTCCTCCACGCGGAAGCCCTGCCTCGCCACCGCTCCTCCCCGAAACACCGACACAACCACACGATTCTCCCTCCTAGCCCATGCGCCACCTCCCAAACCACCTCCTCTCCACGTCGAGAAGTCTACAAGGTCTCCCGCGGCGTTTCCCCGACGAATTCGATGTTCCAACCCTAGCCCCGCCACGCCACGATGAGCACCGACGCCTCCTTCTATGTTCTTCCTTCTCCTTCGGTTTGCTCCCCGTGCTAATCTCTTCCCCGTGATAGACGTGCCCCGGAACACGCTCTGGACTTGAAGACCGCGAGGAATCGCCAACGTATCACCGCCTCAATGAAGTCTCGGTAAGCCTAGTTGTCACCCACAGTCGCCCCGCCATCCTCGTCCATCCTTCCTTGGTACGACCCCTCGTACGTGTTCGCAGCACACCTTCGAAGCTTACAAACGTGATGGAGATGATGGAGCGCCACCGAGACGTCCTCCCGTCGTTCGCTGACACCGTCCGCCGCCCTTCACTCTCACGCGACCGTCTGCGACCTTCTCCCCGTGCGCACGACCCCGCAGTAAGTCTCCCCGTGATCCCCTCCCTCGTTTTTGGTAGCTATCATCGAGTAGGACGGTTGGTAGGCGTAGAAGGCGTGTGCTCCGGCGAGCTTAAGCCAGCGGCCATGGCACGCCGCCGTGGCTGCTCCCGTCGGCCATCGGCTCTAGTCGGGAGGAGCCGCAACCGTAAGATCTACTTTGGGCGACTCCGATTTAACCCCTCGTACCCCTTCGTCTAGGGTAGATCCCGGCCGTCCCTTTTGATCCTAAGGCTAGCAGTAGAACGTGTGTACACTAAAGTTCTTTTAGATTCGTACCGTCCATTTGGAAATCGACGCCTCCCATTTAGCCACGCACCCTACTTCTGTATTTTAAATCTGCACCATCCGTAGTCCATCCAACGGTTAGAAATTAGTTATCCTTACCCCTTCGTGTGTTCTAATCTGAACCCTTCGTTTTAATTTGAACGGCCCACGTTACATGTGAGAATAACCCTTCATCTTTTAGCACCCAGCCCCCTAAAAACTTTCATATAACCCCCTGGTTGTTTTAAATAAATTGCAAAAGGCCCCTGTGTATACAGAAACACCCATGTGCTTGCTGTTAATCATGTTTTTAACTGGAAAATTCCATCTAGACCCCTATAGCTCACTGTTATTAACACTCCAGCCCCTGGAATAATAATAATTAGTGTTTTAAGCCCTGCTAGGTTGTGGATAATTGCATAAATGACCTTAGACCTTGGTATAACTATGGTTTTGCTATAAAAATGAAATTTAGACCACTGCAGTTTTAATAAATAATATGTTCAGCAAATAGAAGACTGTAATAATTGCATAAAAGCCTCTGCACAGTGCTGTTTTCACCATAGTGGTCCTGCACATTGCTGAATTCACACATAGAACCCTAGTAGTTGCTGTTTTTACATTAAATCACATCTAGAAAATATTTATTAGTGTTGTTAAACTCTTAAATGGCATAAATGAAATACTTGAGCACATACTTACAACTTAGTGTTAAATTAATTAACGCGTAGAAAATATTTGTTAATGCATACCAATGCTTAAAACACATAAAATAATGTATTTTTGCATGTGATAATGATTTGAGCACTAAATGTATCATTCTTTCATGTACCATGGCATGTGATAATAAAGAAACATACTCTTGCTCACTTAATGATTTATAACCTAGGTTTACTTTAATGTTGCATGCATGTTTATGTAAGTTTCTTATTAAAATTAATGAATTGCTATAAAAACCTATTTTATTATCTTAATCATTATTATGCCAGTTAAGCTATAAAACATTTCTATAACCTAATAAAACCCTATAACACCGTGTTAAGCCATAATTGTGCGTAGGCTCTCGTGGCACCGTAGGATATGTGCGTTGTACTCTTTATTACTTGTTTTACTTGTATGGTGTACTGTTATTGAATGTGCGTATTTATCTCTTTTTCGGTAGTTTATTCGTTCTCGTGCCGTGATCGTGATGTGACGTGAAGACTCGGAAGATTGAGCGTTTTACCTGCAAGACTGAGCAACTACATGAAATAAAGAAAAGGCAAGTGTCCTTGACCACTTTGCACCGGTTAGGAATTATTAAGGACATAGATATAATAAGTTGCATGCAAGTCTTAAATTGAATCCTATGTTAGGAAGTTTCCTAGATTTCCATATTATTCCTTGTCGCTGGGTTTGGGATGGTATTGTCGGGACTTGGGAGTGTGTTTACGCTTAGCCATGCTGTCATAGTTGGGGGAGTAACTTTATTTAAAATTGCTAATCTGTCTACTCTACTATTACCTGCATTACTGTAAATTTGGTGGTGGGATGTAGTTGATAGGAATCTCGCAGGTAGGATGACTTGGTGGGTGCAGTACGCACGAGACTCGGGTTTGTTGTTAGATGCCTGCGTGGATTCTAAGGACCGGTTCTTGGCGTTGCGATTTCAGGCCTTATCGTACCACCACATGACGGTATGGAACGACTTAGCCAATTAATTAGGTAATCTTTCGACGTGTATGGGCAAAGGATGGTGCGGGGAAGGAGTGGGGATTTACTGCTCTTGGATCCACATCGCTCAAGAGGGGGCTGCCCCGGCGGAGGGATTTACTCCAAAAATTTCGCGGTATGTGAAACCTTAGAGTGCTCGTACTTGTCGCGAGACGCTTTGTAAATGCTCTGTTGTGACCTTCTGGCCACACACCTTAGGTAGTGTGAAGTGTGACTGATCGTCACCGGCATAAAGAAGGTTCTCAGTCCACCTGGAGACAGGGGATGAAATCACAACATGTGGGTAAAGTGGTACAAACTCTACAGAGTATTAAATCTATCTAGATAGTTGTGCTCACGGTCATGAGCTCGCTTGGATAGCTCAACCTCGATTAGTTGGGACTGGTTGGTTGGTAGCCGGGGTGGTGTAACCCGGTGAGTTGGTAGTCGGGTGGGTAACTCGATGAGTTTGGTCCCGGATGGTTTAACCCGGTGAGTTGGTTTCCAGGTGGGTAACCTGGACGGTGGTGAGTCGGGTGGGTGTAACCCGACGGTATATTATTATTGGATATATGAATGTAGGCCTAGAGGGGTGGGGGTGAATAGGCCTTTTTGAAATTTCTCGGTTCCTGTAGCACTTCAACAACAAGGTCAAAACCAGATATATCGGACTAGTCCGGTAAAGTGCGGACTAGTCCGGATTTCACGGACTAGGTTGATCAAGTTAGGTCAATTTGATTGTTTCGTTGACGTTTGCAGCGGAAATATAAACTTTAATAACAGTTCAATAGTTGTATGTCAAGTTCTATTGCAAGTATGATTCTTGTTCAACTATTTAACTTGAATTCAACAAAATGAATCAAACCCTAGATAATGTTGATCAACTAGAATGATGAACACAAACGAACAAGACACAAGATTTATCCCGTGGTTCGGTTACCACGAAGGCAACCTACGTCCACGTTGAGGAGCCCACAAAAGGACCGGGTCTTCACCAACCCTTCCCTCGTCGGATCGCCACGAAGGCCAATCCTCTTCCACTAATCACACAGGGGTAAATCACCAAGTTGAAGGGGTGATCTCACAAGTTGAGAGCTCCCTTGATTACAAGTTTCAAGACCACCAATAACACACTTCGAAATATACAAATTGAGATACAAGAGTGTGTTAGAGATTCAAACCAAGAGCTCAATCGTGTGCCAAGTGCCCTCTCCAATGATCTACAAGTGATCTTCAATGGATTGATCAATTTTTCACTTAGTTTCGTGGAGAGAGGTAGTTTTTGAGTCTCTTGGGAGGTGTGACGGCGCTAGGGTTCGAGAGTGGGTGAAAGTGGGCCGTGCACCTCTATTTATATGGGGTTTCTAAAAGTGACCGTTAGGGTTTAGAAAGATAGGACTAGTCCGTGGTGGTGACCGGACTAGTCCGGTGTGCTGTGCGAAGCAAACCCTAAGTGTCCAGGAATATCGAACTAGTCCGGTTGAAAACGGACTTGTCCGATTTCGCTGCTGGATATCTTCGGACTAGTCCGATTGTCATCGGACTTGTCCGGACCTGTGAAACCCTAAGTGTTTAGGATGACAAGTCCGCACTTGGAGGACTTGTCCGATTTAGATCAGAGTGTATATCGGACTAGTCCGTGTAATCACCGGACTTGTCCGAAGTGGATCAGAAAGAATATCGGACTAGTCCGGGTCACAACGGACTTGTCCGATTTTGTGTGACTTGTGCATTGTGTTAAGGACTAGTCTGCATTGGAGAGGACTAGTCCGAAGTGGATCAGAAAGATATCAGACTAGTCCGGTAGAGACCGGACTTGTCCGATCTAGTGCAGAAAGTGATATCGGACTAGTCCGGCTGATATCGGACTAGTCCGGTCCTGTATAACTTTGTGCATTGTATGTGTGTGCTTGAAAGTGATTGAGCTCTTGGGTGTGTTTCCTTAACACACTCTATACATGATAATCTACTATTTTCTTCTTCTTGAGCTCAAATTCACTTTGCTTCTCATTTCCCTTCTTTTTGGCATTTTGCTCATTTTTCATCATTTGCCTGCATTCATCTCAACAAAAGGATTAGGATCCCAATTGCTTGTCATAAATCATCCAAAACCCACAAGGGAGTCCTAGATGCACTTTCAATCTCCCCATTTTTGGTGATTGATGACAACCAATTGAGATTTCACAAAATGAGGTATAAAATGAGATTTTCATAAAGTATGCACATATGACTCAAAAATACATCAAGCAACAAGATAATTATTCATGTGTGCATTCTTTATGGTGGGATGCATACTAAGAGCATGAATGCATTAAAAATGACAGAATTTGCATTGATCAACTAATATCAAGTGAATATGGCATTTCAGGAGCAAAAATTCAGATTTCATCACACACTTGCAAATTAATTGAGCAATTCATCACAGGACCAAACATGATATGAAAATAGTGTTAAACAAATACAATCACAATTAAAAATACATAGAGAGCTCTCTCCTCGCATCCTATTCAGCTAAAGCTAAGACTAGAGACTCCCCCTCAATCTCTCCCCCTTTGGCATCAAGACACCAAAAAGAGAGAGAGGAAGGTCCTAGGGCTTCACTCTTCACTGTCAGTCCTCTCGTCGTCTTCATCGTCTTCATCGCTTTCCGCTTGACGAGGTTGAGAGGGAGGAGGAGGGGCGGAGCTGCTCGAGCCCCCAATGCCAAAATAGGCAAGCTCGGAGGGAGTCAAGGGGCTGAGCTCGGTGATGTCTGGATCAGAATCTTCAGAAAGTACTGGAGATCCAATTGGGTTGATCTCCAGCTTCTCACTCAGCTGCTTCACATTGGCTTTTATGTACCTCATGTTCTCCTTCCTCTTCTGATTTAGCTTGTGAAGCTTCACTTCAGTTTTCTTGCATGAGGAGAAAATTGCAGCCAAGTACTTGAGGATCCCACTGGCGGATCCTTTCTGAGGGGCTTCCCTGGAGGGAGGAGGAGCCCTAGCAGCTTCTTCTTGCCTTGCTGGTGCCTCGGGGCTTGAGGCCGGCGATAGAGCAGCCTGGACACTCACTGGCTGAGGCTTCTGAGGCCTCAGTGGAGTGTGCTCCACATCCTTCACAAACTCGATCCTTGTGACATTCTCAATCATAAACATCAAGTAAGGAGCATAGCCGCAGGATCGGTTGGGGGTACTTGAGATATTGACCATATCATTCCAAATATAGTCTGCAACATCAAACTGTCTCTTCTTGCTTATGACCTTCATTAGAGTCCGAAGGTAACCCTGTACACTCCCTGCATTCCCATCCTTGGGGGCAATGGTCTTCTGGAGAACTCTGTTCAGGACCACAAAGAAGAGCTTCATGTTCTTTGTGGAGGGAGGAACATACTTAGAGTTGGGCTCATACATGAACTTCATTCCGTCCCTCTCAATGACCCCTATGTTGTGGATGATTAGGTGGTCATTTCCAGCAGAGTCTAAGTGGAGCAGGTTTGCAAAATCCTCCTGAGTGATGGAGTACTTGGATCCATGGGTCATCCAAGTCACACTTTCTTCATCTTCACTCGAGAAGTGGCACGTTGCATAGAATTGTGCTATCACTTCATCATTCCAGTTGTGTCTGAAGGCAAAGAGATCCTTCAGACCATGTCTCTCTGCAGCTGCTATCACTTCATCAAAAGCTGCACATTTCTTCTTCTCAAGGTGGGCCCAGTCAATCCATTGACTGCGCACCACTGGGGTCTTCATCGGCAAGTAGACCAGCTTGTAGAAATCAGCATGGAAATTTGACCAAAATCTGCCATCAGCTGCTTGCTTGGGCCTTGCATAGCAATCAACACTTCTCAACTTCGCAGCCACATCGCTGCCCTTGCCAGTGAATCATTCCTCATTGGGGTCCCGGACCCCTTCTCTGGGAGTATGCAGCTTCAGGGGCCCAACAGGCCCTGTGGCAACCCCCTTGCCCTTCCCTTTAGCTTGTCGAAGGCCACTTGAAGGAGTAGCGGCCTTCGAAGCGGATTTCTTGACGCACACCTTCCTTCGAACTTGGGGAGGTGAGGGAGCAGGCTCGGAGGGTCTCTCTTGGCGTTTCTTGCCAAGACCCGCCGAGGACCGAGGTGCCATCTCGTGGTCCAACTCGGCCTCGAAATCGGAGATTTCGTTGTCGGAGCTCGACATGATCTGAGAATGAGTGATCAAGAGAAAGGACAAGTTATACAAGGTATTGGTGAGGTAAGATGGCAATGGAAGGCATTAGGGAATTAAAGAATTAGGTTTTGGTTCAGAAACAACAGACTTGTTCGGTGCACAGGCACGGACTAGTCTGGGGGACCGGACTTGTCCGTACCTGGACCGGACTAGTCCGGTGTTCATCTGCAAAAACCTAACAGACTGGACAAAAATTGATCCCTAAGGTAAAACTAGTCTAGCATACACATAGTACATCAACTAGACAATAACTAGTGAAGAATGCTAGGACAAACGATAAGCAATAGAGAAATTTGTGATTTCTTAGGGTTTTGAAGAAAATTTACCAAGAAATCAAAGGAAACTTGAGATTTTGGGGGTTGGAGGCCGGACTTGTCCGCTAACTTCGATCCCCGAGTCTTCAAGCTTGATCTCCGCCTAAGATTGAGGCTTTTCGACGGAGGAATCAAGGATTCGCCTTGGGAGCTCGAGCGCAAGAGAGAGAAAGCTTGGGGGCGAGTGTGGGGTGAAGGGATTAGGGTTTGGTGGCGGCTAGGGTTATGGACACGAAAAATCGGACAAGTCCGGACACGACCGGACTAGTCCGAAGTCATCCAGAGACCTATATCGGACTAGTCCGTGGTCTGTCGGACTAGTCCGGCCTAACCGGCACTCTGCGGACTAGTCTGCAATGGCGGACTAGTCCGGGTAACCACAGACTTGTCCGTGGTCACCAGGAAAGAATTGCATAGCCCATTCATATATATTTGAAGGTCCAATAATTGAGAGTAGAGAGGCAAAACAATTCAAATAATCTTGATGAATTTGACCAGTAAGCAAACAACAATCATACTATGATCAAAAATTCATCAAGATCTAATAATTGACATAGTTTTTCGAGAGAAAAATTAAGAGGGGTAATTTTCACAAATCAATCAACATTTTGAAGTAAGCATACAGGTATGCAACTTTTCAAGCCACACTCCGAGAATCAAGAATGTTTAGCTCATTTCGGAGTTCGCAAAAACGTTTTTCATCAAGTGGCTTGGTGAATATGTCGGCCAATTGTTTTTGGGTGTTGACATGAGAGATGGATATGTCTCCTTTCATGGAATGGTCTCTCAAGAAATGGTGTCTTATGTCAATGTGTTTAGTCCTAGAGTGCTCAACTGGATTGTGGGCTATTTTAATGGCACTCTCATTATCACAAAGGAGAGGAATACGGTTCATATTGTAACCGTAATCCCTTAGAGTTTGTCGCATCCAAAGGAGTTGTGCACAACAACTCCCGGCTGCAACATACTCCGCTTCGGCTGTGGATAATGCAATGGAATTCTGTTTCTTGGATGACCAAGAAACTAAGGATCTTCCTAGGAATTGGCAAGTGCCGGAAGTGCTTTTTCTATCAACTTTGCACCCGGCATAATCTGCATCGGAATACCCAATGAGATTGAATTTTGAGCCTTTTGGGTACCAAAGACCAAGGTTGGGTGTATGAACTAAATATCTTAGGATTCTCTTTACGGCTGTCAAATGACATTCCTTAGGGTTGGCTTGAAATCTTGCACACAAACATACACTCAGCATAATATCTGGCCTAGATGCACATAAGTATAGTAAGGATCCATTCATGGAGCGATATACCTTTTGGTCGACGCTCGGTCCATCTTCATTGAGATCCAAGTGGCCATTCGTTGCCATGGGAGTCTTTATGGGCTTTGCCTTGTCCATGCCAAACTTCTTGAGGATGTCCTGTGTGTACTTGGTTTGGCTTATGAATGTTCCTTCCCTTTGTTGCCGCACTTGGAATCCCAAGAAGTACTTCAATTCTCCCATCATTGACATTTCAAATCTGTCTGTCATAATTTTACTAAACTCTTCACAGAAAGATTGGTTAGTTGATCCAAAAATTATATCATCAACATAGATTTAGCAAATAAAAAGATCATTATCCAGATTTTTTGTGAATAATGTATAGTCTACTTTGCCAATTTGAAAACCATTATCAATTAAAAAATCTCTAAGACACTCATACCAAGCTCTAGGAGCTTGTTTGAGGCCATAGAGAGCCTTACGCAGTTTATACACGTGGTCGGGGAACTCTTCGTCTTCAAACCCAGGTGGTTGCTCCACGTACACCTCCTCCTTGATCGGTCTGTTGAGGAAGGCGCTTTTCACGTCCATTTGATACAGCTTGAAATCATGGTGAGTAGCATATGCAAGTAATATTCTAATTGATTCAAGCCTAGCTACTGGAGCAAAGGTTTCATCGAAATCCAAACCTTCGACTTGTGAGTAACCTTTGGCCACAAGTCGTGCCTTGTTTCTTGTCACCACTCCGTGTTCGTCTTGCTTGTTGCGGAAGACCCACTTGGTGCCCACAATATTTGCATTGGGTCTTTCCACAAGTTCCCAAACTTCGTTTCTCTTGAAATTGTTCAACTCTTCTTGCATTGCCACCACCCAGTCCGGATCCTTCAATGCATCCTCAGTCCTGCGGGGTTCCAAAAAGGAGACAAACGAGTAATGTTCACAGAAATTTGCTATACGAGATCTAGTGGTTACTCCCTTTTGGATGTCGCCGATGATGTTGTCGATTGGATGATCCCTTTGAATGCATTGGTGTACTCTTGGGTGTGGCACTTGGGGGGTCGTATGTTGGTGATCATCTTCTTCTCCCCCTGAGTTGTTGTCCTCATTGATTTGTTGATCATGTTCATATTCCTGTGATTGATCTTGTATCAAGGCTCCCCCTTGATTGTTGATCTCCTCTTGTGGTTCACTTTCCTCTTGTATTTGTGACGATGACTCTTGTGATCGTACTTCGCCTAGAGCCATCCTCTTCAATGCTTGATAGGGGGCTTCCTCTTTACCTAATTCACATTGATCAACTTGCTCCTTTTGGGAGCCATTAGTTTCATCGAACACTACGTCATGTGCCACTTCAACAAGTCCGGAGGCCTTGTTGAAAACACGATAGGCGTAAGTGTTCGAATCATAACCAAGCAAGAAACCTTCATCGGACTTCGAAGCGAACTTTGAAGTCCTGGGCTTCTTGTTCAAAATATAGCAAGGAGAACCGAAAACTCGAAAATATGAAATGTTCGGTTTGTTACCGGTGAGTAGCTCATAGGGGGTCTTCTTTAGTAGTCGATGAAGGTAGAGTCGATTTGTGGCATGGCAAGCGGTGTTGATTGCTTCCGCCCAAAATCGATCCGAAGTCTTGTATTCATCGAGCATTGTTCTTGCCATCTCTATGAGCGTTCGGTTCTTCCTTTCGGCAACTCCGTTTTGTTGTGGAGAGTATGGTGCTGAGAATTCGTGCTTGATTCCTTCCTCATCAAGGTACTCCTCCACTTGTATGTTCTTGAACACTGTGCCGTTGTCGCTCCGAATACTCTTGATTGATAGTGAGAACTCGTTTTGCGCTCGCTTGAAGAATTTCTTGAGTGTTCCTTGTGTTTCTGACTTGTCATGCAAAAAGAACACCCAAGTGAAGCGGGAAAAATCATCAATAATAACTAAACCGTATTTATTACCGCCGATGCTTATGTAAGCAATTGGACCAAACAAGTCCATATGAAGTAGTTCGAGCGGTCTTGTCGTGGTCATGATGTTCTTCGCGGGATGTTGTGCTCCAACTTGCTTCCCTGCTTGGCACGCGCTACAAGGCCTGTCTTTCTCAAACACAACATCTTTCAAACCTCGGATGTGATCGCCCTTGAGGAGTTTTTGAAGGTTCCTCATACCAACATGTGCCAGCCGTCTATGCCACAGCCAACCCATGTTGGTCTTTGCAATCAAGAATGTGTCGAGTTCGACTTTATCCTTGTTGAAGTCAACAAGGTAAAGCTTTCCCTTCAACATACCCTTCAATGCAACAGAACCATCACTTCTCCTTGAGACGGTCACACCCTTGTTAGTGAACAGGCAATTATAACATTTGTCACATAATTGAGATATGGACAGCAGGTTATAATCTAAAGATTCAACGTGTAAAACATGCGAAAGAGTATGTTCAGAGGATATTGCTATTTTACCGGTACTGAGGACCCTTCCTTGACTGTTATCCCCAAAGTAGATGCCTTCGTTTGGGTCCTTGTTCACTTCATACTCCACAAACATCCTCCTTTCTCCGGTCATGTGGTTGGTGCATCCACTGTCTAGCACCCATTTGGATCCACCGGAGGAGTAGGCCTGCAAAAACAAATTACGCCTTGGTTTTAGGTACCAAGCTTGCTTGGGTCCTTGGAGGTTAGTAACAATACATTTGGGCACCCACACATGGGATTTTGTGTTCCCATGGCGTGGCCCAGCATAATAAGCATACACTTTACCAACATTATTTTTCATTAATACATAAGAAGCATCAAAGGTTTTAAACAAGAGTTGCTGTTGATTATGGGTCGGACTAGTCTGTGTGACCGGACTTGTCCGGATGACCGGACTTGTCCAGACCACAACCGGACTAGTCCGGTTTTCATGAGAGTTCAGGTTTTTAGTTTTCGAGTTACCAGGTTGTGAGGGTCCTCCCTTCACAAAGGTAATCCTTCCCTTGTTATTCTTATGATTTCCAGCTCTTTGCTTTCCATCATAAGAGTAACCAATGCCATACTTGACATTTGGAGGTCTTTGGACCAAATATGCACTACGTGCATAGTTGATCCTCTCCTTGTCAAATATTACACATTGGGTAGGATTTTTGTACTTTGTGGAGGTAGAATTTTCCTTCAACCTGGTGTTAATTTTATCACATTTGCAAATATGAGCGATATTAGTTGAAGTGGGTTGAGAAGGTAGGCTTGCAGAGGAGGAAGGTTCACTAAGCTTGAGTGACTCAACCTGCACTTCAAGGATCTTGTTGACCTTGATTAGGTCATCAAGTTGATCCTTGATTGCAACATTTGAGTTGGTTAACTCCAAGCAAGTTTTCTTGCTTGAAGCTAGCTCAAGCTCTAGTGAGTGGTTTCTCTCCTTTTCAAGAACTAGAAGATTGTCAAGTTCGACATGCTTCTCCTTTTGGGAAATAATCATGTCTTCTTGACGATCAATTAGATCTTCCTTCTCAACAAGTTGGTTAAGCAAGAATTTCATTTTAGCAGCAGTTTTTCTATCTAAACCAATTAGCATATCTTCATCATCACTATCTAGATCATCATCACTTGAGTAAGAATGCAAGGAAGGAGTTTTGATGTTTACCTTGCGTTTACCTTCCTTAGCCATGAGGCAAGTTCCATTTGCCTTCTTTGCACCGAGCGTGGGGAAGAGTGTGGGTTTCTTGGACATGCTTTCAATGGCTATGCTAGCCATTTCTTCTTCATCGGACGATGAGGACTCATCGTTTGAGTCCCACTCCTTTCCGATGTGTGCTTGTTCAGCTTGTTTCTTCTTCTTGAAGAATTTCTTCGGTTGAGGCTTGGACTCTTTACTCTTCTTCTTGTTGTACTCATACGGGCAATCGACTATAAAGTGATTGTACTCACCACAATTATAGCATGCCCGCCTCATCTTCGGCTTTGTCTTCTCCTTGTATTTTCCTTCACTCGATTTTGTTCCTTGTCTTTTCTTCATAATTCTTTTGAACTTATTCATGAACAAAATCATATCTTCTTCGTCCAGCTCACTGCTTTCATCATTGCTGTCCTCCTCAAGATGTGCTTCTCTTGCTTCTTTGGATAGAGGCTTGAGTGAGGAATTTAGGGCAACTCCCTTCTTCTTGGCTGATGTGAGGTCGGCTATTTCTTTTACGTGCTTGACTTGCTTCTCCATCATCTCAAAGTTGATGATTTTGCCAAGCAGTTCATCCGGAGTCATTTTCTTGTACCCGGGACTTTCTCGGATCATAGAGCAAAGTGTGACGTTGCGAGGCATAAAGGCTCTAAGGATGAGCTTTACAACCTCGTGGTCATTCCACTTTTTGCTCCCATATGATCGAACCTTGTTCACAAGAGTCTTCAGTCTGTTGTACATGTCCTGGGGAGACTCATCTTCCTCAATCGCGAACCTTCCTAGTTCGCCTTCAATCATTTCAATCTTTGCCTCCCGCACATGCTGATCACCTTCATGTGCTGTCTGTAGTGTGTCCCAGATTTCTTTGGTAATTTCTAATCCGTCCACCTTTGTGAATTCATCTCGACTTAGAGATGAGGTGATAACGGCTGCGGCTTGGGCATTCCTGTGGATGGCTTGCTCTTGACTTGGCGTGAGCTCTTCATCGTCATCAGGGATGTTTATTCCTGTGCACACAATATGCCATAAACTTGGGTTAAGGGAAATCAAGTGCATCTTCATATTTTGCCTCCACATGGAGTAATCACTCCCATCGAAGTGTGGGGCTTTTCCGAGAGGAATAGATAGATAATGACTACTGTTAGAATTTAAACAGTCATAATTAAAAGGATATCGGGAGTAGTCGGTGTGACTACTCCCCTTCTTCTTTTCTTCGACTTTAGATTTCCCTTTGGAAAGCGCTTTCTTTCTAAGGAGTGCTTTCAGCTCCAATGTCTCCTCCTCATCATCATCGAAGTCTTGAATGGCTTCGAGATACTTTTCAAGCTTTTGGTGCTTGTCATTGTTCATTTCTTCCTGGTTGTTGATTTTCTGGACTTCCTTCATGTCTGACATGATCTCTTCGAGTGGTTGCACTCTTTCTTGAAGAATCCGCTCTGATACCAATTGAATGTAGGCCTAAAGGGGGGGGTGAATATGCCTTTTTGAAATTTCTCGGTTCCTGTAGCACTTCAACAACAAGGTCAAAACCAGATATATCGGACTAGTCCGGTAAAGTTCGGACTAGTCCGGATTTCACGGACTAGGTTGATCAAGTTAAGTCAATTTGATTGTTTCGTTGACGTTTGCAACGGAAATATAAACTTTAATAACAGTTCAATAGTTGTATGTCAAGTTCTATTGCAAGTATGATTCTTGTTCAACTATTTAACTTGAATTCAACAAAATGAATCAAACCCTAGATAATGTTGATCAACTAGAATGATGAACACAAACGAACAAGACACAAGATTTATCCCGTGGTTCGGTTACCACGAAGGCAACCTACGTCCACGTTGAGGAGCCCACAAAAGGACCGGGTCTTCACCAACCCTTCCCTCGTCGGATCGCCACGAAGGCCAATCCTCTTCCACTAATCACACAGGGGTAAATCACCAAGTTGAAGGGGCGATCTCACAAGTTGAGAGCTCCCTTGATTACAAGTTTCAAGACCACCAATAACACACTTCGAAATATACAAATTGAGATACAAGAGTGTGTTAGAGATTCAAACCAAGAGCTCAATCGTGTGCCAAGTGCCCTCTCCAATGATCTACAAGTGATCTTCAATGGATTGATCAATTTTTCACTTAGTTTCGTGGAGAGAGGTAGTTTTTGAGTCTCTTGGGAGGTGTGACGGCGCTAGGGTTCGAGAGTGGGTGAAAGTGGGCCGTGCACCTCTATTTATATGGGGTTTCTAAAAGTGACCGTTAGGGTTCAGAAAGATCGGACTAGTCCGTGGTGGTGACTGGACTAGTCCGGTGTGCTGTGCGAAGCAAACCCTAAGTGTCCAGGAATATCGGACTAGTCCGGTTGAAAACGGACTTGTCCGATTTCGCTGCTGGATATCTTCGGACTAGTCCGATTGTCATCGGACTTGTCCGGACCTGTGAAACCCTAAGTGTTTAGGATGACAAGTCCGCACTTGGAGGACTTGTCCGATTTAGATCAGAGTGTATATCGGACTAGTCCGTGTAATCACCGGACTTGTCCGAAGTGGATCAGAAAGAATATCGGACTAGTCCGGGTCACAACGGACTTGTCCGATTTTGTGTGACTTGTGCATTGTGTTAAGGACTAGTCCGTATTGGAGAGGACTAGTCCGAAGTGGATCAGAAAGATATCGGACTAGTCCGGTAGAGACCGGACTAGTGCAGAAAGTGATATCGGACTAGTCCGGCTGATATCGGACTAGTCCGGTCCTGTATAACTTTGTGCATTGTATGTGTGTGCTTGAAAGTGATTGAGCTCTTGGGTGTGTTTCCTTAACACACTCTATACATGATAATCTACTATTTTCTTCTTCTTGAGCTCAAATTCACTTTGCTTCTCATTTCCCTTCTTTTTGGCATTTTGCTCATTTTTCATCATTTGCCTGCATTCATCTCAACAAAAGGATTAGGATCCCAATTGCTTATCATAAATCATCCAAAACCCACAAGGGAGTCCTAGATGCACTTTCAATATATATGTCCTTCACCTAGTAAATAGGATTCTAAGGTCAACATAGGAAATTAAGGATGCATAGAGGCTTTACCCGTGTCAGCCTTTCCTCATTGAATAACCCGCATGTCATAACTTCCACACTTGCGGAGTACATTAGGTACTCATCCTTGCTTCTTTCATTTTCTATTTTTTTGTACATGTCATGCTGCTCAGGTAAAAGATGTTCAAGTGAAGATGGAGTTTGGAAGGTCACATTGCTGCTAGTCGATTTGCCTGTGGCGTGCCCTGCTTGTTTTCCTCTTCTGTTGATGTGCTCGTAATCGCTTTAAGGTATTTAATTGTTGTTTTATATGATATAGACCTGCTTACCATATTTTGTCGTGCATGTATAATCAAACTGATCCTGGCATACATGCAGGTTTGCCCTGTTTTACATTGTGTAAAATAGGGTGTGACAAGGTGGTATCAGAGCTATATATCGACTCTAGGTGCGTGACCTTAGTTAGGATGGATTCGTAGTACTTTCCTTTGACTTCGCTTGTGGAGACGAAGATCTGGTTCGACCAACGTTGTTTCAAGATCTACATAAGAAGACAGTCGGAAGAAAGAAGAAGGTTGCTTGAAGATTCTTAGGTTTCACTCGTCTAGGTTCCATTTTGTTTAGCGAGTGAAGTTTATACCTTGCCACAATGAAAATTTAGACGTTGATTGATGTATTGCCAGTTAATAATAAACAAACATATAAAATATAGCTTCTTCTTGTTTAAGGGGGGTAGCCCATCATTAATCAAACCTTAATTCTGTAACACTAGTATGTTTTGATTTAAAATAAAAAATAATAATAAAATTTTGTGTTCCATATTTTAAAATGCATTTGAGTAACACAATTTATTTTGAAGACCCTACTAAAATTTCGACCACACTCAAAATCTAAAATAGAGGAAGATGGATTTATATTGTAATTAACGATTCTAAAATATGTGATGTTATTTAATGTGTGATATTTATAATTTAAAAATAATTAACACTTCATGCATAATGTTTTACATAATAAAAATGAATCTCTATTTGTTTAAAAAGGAAATCTAGGCTTTATTGAAATGTTTTCCTAATAATATTTCCAACCAACTTGCCATGTTGTATTGCTATGATTGTGTGATCTATGATGTTGTTTTGAGTGTTTCAATATTTGTTTGATTATTAAAATTTGAAGTAAAATGAAAAATAAATTATTTAGGAAATGACGTAAAACCTAATTTTCTCTTTGCCCAGCGCTTTTGAATCTTGGGGCGAGATTCCGTTTAAGGGGGGTAGATTTGTAACACCCCAATTTTCAAAATACAAACGATTTTGAATTTGTAAAAAATTTAAACATTAAAAATGAAGCAAAGAGGAGATTAAATTACTGGAATGTGTGGATTTGTGTGATTATTTCTTGTGAGTGCATTCATGTGTGTGTTTGAATAAAAAAACATTAATTTAGAAAACATGTTAATATTCTGTTTGAATTCAAAACCTAGGATTTGAATTACAAACCCAGATTAGAAATTAGAAAAACCCTTTCTCCTGTTGAAACCCGGCTTGGGTCAAAACTCCATTTCTCCCAGTGACCTATCCTTCTTTCTTTCCTTTCTGCAGCCCACTCCACCTTCTCCCAGGCCCAGCCCATGCCGCGGCCCAAGCTCACTCCCCCAGCCTGAACCAAGCACTTTGGATTCCCTCTTCCTCCTCTGACCAGCGGGCCCTATCTGTCGGTGCTGTTCCATCTCTCTCCCCGGCCCGCTCGCGCTCAACGCACGCGCGCGCATCGGATCCGCCAGACTTCCTTTGTCTTTTCCCATCCAGCTGACGCCCGGACCCCACTCGTCAGCTTTTTCTCTCCCATGCCCGCTCTTCCCTCGCGCCGCTTCACTGCGAATCGCGTGACCCACCGAGCGTGGACGCCAAGGAACCCACTTCAATCCGGTGAAATCCGGCTTTCGTGCCGCCCACGAAGCTCCCTCCTATATAACACCCCCGATCCCGATTGCCCTCTCTGCTCCCGTTTTCTCCTTCGCGCGGAAGCCCTGCCTCACCGCTGCTCCTCCCCGAAACACCAGCACAACCAAACGATTCTCCCTCCTAGCCCACGCGCCACCTCCCAAACCACCTCCTCTCCATGTCGGGATGCCTACAAGGTCTCCTGCGACGTTTTCCCGATGAATTCGATGTTCCAACCTTAGCCCCGCCACGCCACGGTGAGCACCGACGCCTCCTTCTATGTTCTTCCTTCTCCTTCGGTTTGCTCCACGTGCTAATCTCTTCCCCGTGATAGACGTGCCCCGGAACACGCTCTGGACTTGAAGACCGCGAGGAATCGCCAACGTATCACTGCCCCACCGAAGTCTCGGTAAGCCTAGTTGTCACCCACCGTCGCCCCGCCATCCCCGTCCATCCTTCCTCAGTATGACCCCTCGTACGTGTTCGCAGCACACCTTTGAAGCTTACAAACGCGATGGAGATGATGGAGCGCCTCCGAGACGTCCTCCCGTCGTTCGCCGACACCGTTCGCCGCCCTTCACTCTCGCGCGACCGTCTGCGACCTTCTCCCCGTGCGCACGACCCCGCTGTAAGTCTCCCCGTGATCCCCTCCCTCGTTTTCGGTAGCTATCATCGAGTAGGACGGTTGGTAGGCGTAGAAGGCGTGTGCTCCGGCGAGCTTAAGCCAGCGGCCATGGCACGCCGCCGTGGCTTCTCCCGTCGGCCACCGGCTCTGGCCGGGAGGAGCCGCAACCGTAAGATCTACTTTGGGCGACTCCGATTTAACCCCTCGTACCCCTTCGTCTAGGGTAGATCCCGGCCGTTCCTTTTGACCCTAAGGCTAGCAGTAGAACGCGTGTACACTAAAGTTCTTTTAAATTCGTACCGTCCATTTGGAAATTGACGCCTCCCATTTAGCCACGCACCCTACTTCTGTATTTTAAATCTGCACCATCCGTAGTCCATCCAACATTTAGAAATTAGTTACCCTTACCCCTTCATGTGTTCTAATCTGGACCCTTCATTTTAATTTGAACGGCCCACGTTAGATCTGAGAATAACCCTTCATCTTTTAGCACCCAGCCCCCTAAAAACTTTCATATAACCCCCTGGTTGTTTTAAATAAATTGCAAAAGGCCCCTGTGTATACAGAAACACCCATGTGTTTGCTGTTAATCATGTTTTTAACTGGAAAATTTCATCTAGACCCCTGTAGCTCACTATTATTAACAATCCAGCCCCTGGAATAATAGTAATTAGTGTTTTAAGCCCTGCTAGGTTGTGGATAATTGCATAAATGACCTTAGACCTTGGTATAACTATGGTTTTGCTATAAAAATGACATTTAGACCACTGCAGTTTTAATAAATAATATGTTCAGCAAATAGAAGACTGTAATAATTGCATAAAAGCCTCTGCACAGTGCTGTTTTCACCATAGTGGTCCTGCACATTGCTGAATTCACACATAGAACCCTAGTAGTTGCTGTTTTTACATTAAAGCACCTCTAGAAAATATTTATTAGTGTTGTTAAACTCTGGAATGGCATAAATGAAATACTTGAGCACATACTTACAACTTAGTGTTAAATTAATTAACGCGTAGAAAATATTTGTTAATGCATACCAATGCTTAAAACACATAAAATAATGTATTTTTGCATGTGATAATGATTTGAGCACTAAATGTATCATTCTTTCATGTACCATGGCATGTGATAATAAAGAAACATACTCTTGCTCACTTAATGATTTATAACCTAGGTTTACTTTAATGTTGCATGCATGTTTATGTGAAGTTTCTTATTAAAATTAATGAATTGCTATAAAAACCTATTTTATTATCTTAATCATTATTATGCCAGTTAAGCTATAAAACATTGTTATAACCTAATAAAACCCTATAACACCGTGTTAAGCCGTAATCGTGCGTAGGCTCTCGTGGCACCGTAGGATATGTGTGTTGTACTCTTTATTACTTGTTTTACTTGTATGGTGTACTGTTATTGAATGTGCGTATTTATCTCTTTTTCGGTAGTTTATTCGTGCTCGTGCCGTGATCATGATGTGACTTGAAGCCTTGGAAGATTGAGCGTTCTACCCGGAAGACTGAGCAGCTACATGAAATAAAGAAAAGGCAAGTGTCCTTGACCACTTTGCACCGGTTAGGAATTATTAAGGACATAGATAGAATTAGTTGCATGCAAGTCTTAAATTGAATCCTATGTTAGGAAGTTTCCTAGATTTCCATATTATTCCTTGTCGTTGGGTTTGGGATGGTATTGTCGGGACTTGGGAGTGTGTTTACGCTTAGCCATGCTGTCATAGTTGGGGGAGTAACTTTATTTAAAATTGCTAATCTGTCTACTCTACTATTACCTGTATTACTGTGGATTTGGTGGTGGGATGTAGTTGATAGGAATCTCGCAGGTAGGATGACTTGGTGGGTGCAGTACGCACGAGACTCGGGTTTGTTGTTAGATGCCCGCGTGGATTCTAAGGACCGGTTCTTGGTGTTGCGATTCCAGGCCTTATCGTACCACCACATGACGGTATGGAACGGCTTAGCCAATTAATTAGGTAATCTTTCAACGGGTATGGGCAAAGGATGGTGCGGGGAAGGAGTGGGGATTTACTGCTCTTGGATCCGCATGGCTCAAGAGGGGGTTGCCCCGGCGAAGGGATTTACTCCAGAAATGTCGCGGTATGTGAAACCTTAGAGGGCTCGTACTTGTCGCGAGACCCTTTGTAAAGGCTCTGTTGTGACCTTCTGTCCACACACCTTAGGTAGTGTGAAGTGTGATTGATCCTCACCGGCATAAAGAAGGTTCTTAGTCCACCTGGAGACAGGGGATGAAATCACAACATGTGGGTAAAGTGGTACAAACTTTGCAGAGTATTAAATCTATCTATATAGCCGTGCTCACGGTCATGAGCTCGCTTGGATAGCTCAACCTCGATTAGTTGGGACTGGTTGGTTAGTAGCCGGGTGGTGTAACCCGGTGAGTTGGTAGTCGCGTGGGTAACCCGATGAGTTTGGTCCTGGGTGGTTTAACCCGGTGAGTTGGTTTCCAGGTGGGTAACCTGGACGGTGGTGAGTCGGGTGGGTGTAACCCAACGGTATATTATTATTGGATATATATGTCCTTCACCTAGTAAATAGGATGCTAAGGTCAACATAGGAAATTAAGGATGCATAGATGCTTAACCCGTGTCAGCATTTCCTCATTGAATAACCCGCATGTCATAACTTCCACACTTGCGAAGTACATTAGGTACTCATCCTTGCTTCTTTCCTTTTCTGTTTTTTTTTGTACATGTCATGCTGCTCAGGTAAAAGATGTTCAAGTGAAGATGGAGTTTAGAAGGTCACGTTGTTGCCAGTCGATTTGCCTGTGGCGTGCCCTGCTTGTTTTCCTCTTCCGCTGATGTGCTCGTAATCGCTTTAAGGTATTTAATTGTTGTTTTATACGATATAGAACTGATTACCATATTTTGTCGTGCATGTATGATCAAACTGATCCTGGCATACATGCAGGTTTGTCCTGTTTTACATTGTGTAAAATGGGGTGTGACAATTCTTCCAACTTGATGACATGGAGGAGATCAAGAGCACGTGGTGCATTCTTGACACTGGTGCCACAAACCACATGACTAGTGAGTGTGCGGCGTTCTCTGAACTGGATACACGCGTTCATGGCTCGGTGAGGTTTGCAGATGGCTCAGTGGCAGACATCGAAAGTCGGGGCACTGTCCTGTTCAGGCTAAATGACGGTGGTCACAAGGTGCTCGTCGGGGTATATCATATCCCGTGCCTAACCGCAAACATCGTCAGCGGCAGGCAGCTGGACGAGGCTAGCTTCAAGATCATGATCCACGCATTTGGGATGTAGAAGGAGCTCTGCTGACCGCAGTGTAGCAGACATCGGACAGGTTGTACATACTGTCCCTCAATGTTGGCAGGCCAGTATGCCTAGCTGCCCAAGGCTTGAGTATGGCGTGGAGGTGGCATGCACGGTTCGGACACCTGAACTTCAGGGTCCTACGCCACCTTTCGCTGGAGAACATGGTGCCCGGACTTCCCATTGGCGAGCACGTCGACAAAGTCTGTGACAGCTGCTTAGCAGGCAAGCAACGGTGGCCGGCGTTCCCGGCGGAGGCATCCTACCGTGCAAAGGCGAAGATTGAGCTTGTGCATGGCGACCTTTGTGGTCCCGTGCCACCTGTGATGCCCAGCAACAACAAGTACTTCTTCCTTCTCGTGGATGATCTTAGCCGATATATGTGGTTGATCTTGTTGGCGTCCAAGAAGGAAGCTGGAAGGCGCACGTGGCTCCAGTCACATGTCAAAGCCGAAGCAGGATGGGAGGTTGGAACCCTGCATACCGACCGAGGTGGCGAGTTCACGGCAAGCTCATTAGCAGAACATTGTGCCAGAGAAGGAGTCCAAAAACACTACACTGTGTCATACACCCCACAACAAAACGGGATGGTTAAACGCTGAAACCATACGGTACTGGGCATGGCGCGCAGCATGATGAAGGACATGTCCTTGCCGGTTGGTTCTGGTGGGAGGCGGTGACCACAGCGGTGTTCATCCTGAATAGAACAGCAACACAAAGCGTGGATGGCAACACACCCTATGAGGTATGGCACGGTACAAAGCCCCCTGTTCATTTCTTCCAAACCTTCGGCTGTGTGGCTCATGTGAAGCAAGGAAACAAGTGTCTGTCCAAGCTAGAGGATAGGAGTAGTCCTATGGTGTTTGTCGGATATGAACCAGGTTTGAAGGCATGGGCGTTCTACAATGCAATCAACCAGCGAGTCACGGTGTCTCGTGACGCGATGTTTGAGAAGACCGGGCATGAGACTGGAACACTGATCAGGGAGGCGATGGATACAATGATGAAACATTCCAAGTGGAGTTCACCTCAATCGGGGGCGAAGACAGGGGAGACGTGGCTAATGACTCGCCATGGGCACCGTCAACTCCAGCCATGCTGCCAACGCCACCAACAGCAAACTCAACACCAGGAGTGGCGACTCCACACTCTCCACCAATGCAAGTGTCAGCGCCACCATCATCAAACCTTGATGTTGATCATGACGATGCTCCGATTCGCATGAGGGCGCTCGACGACATCGTTGGTCACTTACATCCTCTGGGACAGGAGGGTCAAGAAGCAATTGCCGAATTGCTTATGGCAATAGGCAACTAACCGTCATCCATTGAAGAGGCAAAACAAGCAAAGGAGTGGAGGATGGCAATGCTTCAAGAAATGGCGTCCATCGAAGAAAATGATACATGGGCGCTGGTGGACCTACCAGTTGGTCACCGTGCAGTCAGCTTGAAGTAGGTGTTCAAGCTCAAATGTGACAAATGCAGTGTCGTTGTCAAACATAAAGTGAGGCTCGTCGCAAAAGGCTATGTCCAGACGCAAGACATTGATTTTGAAGAAGTATTCGCACCGGTGGCAAGGATGGAGTCGATGAGACTAGTGCTGGCCGTGGTGGCACACCACGACTGGCAAGTTCATCGCATGGATGTAAAGTCTGCGTTTCTCAATGGTGAACTCGTGGAGGAAATTTATGTGAACCAGCCACCTGGATTCACACCTGAAGTGGAGGAACACAAGGCCTTGAAGCTCAAGAAAGCGCTTTACAGACTACGGCAAGCACCACGGGCTTGGAACACCAAACTCGACACCAGCTTCAATGAACTCGGCTTCAGAAGATGTCTGTCGGAACATGGGTTATACACTCGAGTCAACTATGGGTCCAGGTTGATCATCGGGGTGTATGTTGATGACCTACTGATAGCCGGAGAATCAGAGAAGGAGATTGGGTCGTTCAAGGCTGAGATGAAGGCGAGATTCAAAATGAGTGATCTCAGTGCCTTGTCATACTACTTGGGTATCGAAGTGAAGCAGTCAGGTGATGGTATTCAACTTTGTCAGATCGCATATGCCGCAAAACTGCTAGAGAAGGCCGTAATGGGAGACTGCAATGGGTATGCCACACCCATGGAAGCTCGCCTGAAGTTATCCAAGAAAAACGCGTCGCCGCAAGTGGATGCAACTCAGGATCGCAGCCTGATCGGGAGCTTGAGGTATCTCCTGCACACTAGGCCCGAGTTGTCTTTCAGCATTGGATATTTGAGCAGGTTCATGCAAGATCCACGGCAAGACCATCTCGGTGCGCTGAAGCATCTACTACTGAAGTACGGGGCGGCAACACAGGACTACGACTTGTTGTACAAGCGCAACGTCAACGACTTGATCCTGGAAGGCTACAACAACAGTGACATGGGAATTGACGTCGATGGTCGGAAGAGTACAACCGGGATAATCTTCTTTCTTGACGGAAACCCTGTGTCATGGCTTTCACAGAAACAGAGCATTGTGGCGCAGTCGTCGTGCGAGGCCGAGTATATGGCAGCGGCTGTGACGTCGTGCCAGGCAATGTGGCTCAAGCGCGTTCTGGTGGAAATCACCGGAATGAAGATCCAGACTCCGGTTATCAAGATCGACAATCAGACAACCATCGCATTAGCAAGAAATCCGGTGCTCCATGGATGAAGCAAGCACATAGATGTGAAGTTTCACTTCATCCGGGAGTGACTGGAACGCGGGCATATCGAACTAAACACACGAGTACAACAAATCAACTTGCTGACATGCTGACCAAGCCGCTTGGGAAACAACGTTTCCAGGAGCTAAGGGAAAAGACTGGAGTCACAAGAATCAAGAACTAGAGTAGGGGGAGCTTGTTATGTATAGTTCTTTGCCTTTGTTATCAGTTCGATTTCTCGCGTGGATAACGGAGGTTCTGAAACAGGGCCGGGCCCGTAAAATTTAAGGCCCTGTGCGAAAAAAAATCTGAACTCATGGAGGCAAGACAACCCTCGGATATTGATCTTTAAGACGATCTTCTCATGCAGGCTCAAAAAATATCTGAACCTATGCCCTGCATTTACACATCGGTTCGTAATTCACGTGGGAACGACCAATTATCTAGACCGATTCTTAGATATGTGCTTTGGTTATAGAACAGAGAAGAGAATTTTTGTTAACCAGAGAAGTGCTACTAAGAGTTTTTATCTGTTAAGCTAAGACTCCTTTTTGCACATATGCAAAATATGAAAATGAGACATCTCTATAGAAAATAAGGTTGTAAATCAATAATAATATAATGCTATAATAATATCTTGTATTGGAATAAGATATATATATATGTATATATATATATGAAGAAATATAGCTATTGTTGAACTCTTGTCTCTTGGATGCATAATGTTTAGCTGCATAACATCATCCTTCTAGTGTTAATTGAAATGAAATCTCCAATTATATGCTCATATTCTTCATTCTCAAGAAAGCAATGTATGATAAGCGATACAATACAAATTAATGAAGTCTGATGGTGAGGCACAATCATATCTGTACCAGATATTCATGTGTGTTCAATGAATCCAGAATCAAAAGATGGGTAATTCACCTTTGTTACGGATGGACTAGCTATCAGCAATAACAATTAGCCATCAATCTAATAGATAAATAGCGAGTTGAATCAGCTGAACTGCTGAAAAATTGGGACCCCTGCAATTTGGGGGCTCTGTGCGCTTGCACAGCTTGCACGTGCTCAGGCTCGGGCCTGTTCTGAAGGGGGGGGGGGGGGGGGGGGGGGGGTCGCGCGTTCCACCGTGCATGGCGCGCACATGCACGTTGCGGTGGCGCCTGAGTCCCAGCGTGACCACAACGATCGCGTCGCACTGCGTCGTGGATCCATGGCGTAAGAATCGGGCGTATAGGCCTGATGGCCGTTTTGTTTTCATTGATATAAATCAGTTAGCCAATAACGGTGGAGATTAGAGACCACCAGCCACCTTCATTTTGTGTTTTCTTTCACTGCACACTGAGTGTTCGACATGCGTGTGAGAAGGTCGCCGCCGAGGAGCTCGTCGGGCGACGCTGAGTCGGAACACGTCATTCAAAGTGATTTTATTTATCTACAAGTTAAAATCCTTATGACATTAGAAAGGCAAACGATTCCACTTCATCTAACGAGGCAATGCGAAGCTGAGTTCAATAATTATTCTATGAGCATTAGTGCTG